>JAVTVY010004652.1:0-39000 GCA_036873755.1 Hanleya hanleyi
AACGAATTCCCAACTTGAAATAACATAGAAGTCCATCACGAAACAGTTGTGTTGTTTGACCTTTGGAAACTCTTAATATACGACGGCTGTCCAGTGTGAATGACGGATCTGACGCATTTAATCTTGGGTTGAACATTTTTATTCCTTATTTGTTTTAAATATATCACTATTTTCAAGTGAATATAAATCGAATATGAAACATTTATCTTCAAATCTATAATATTGATGATTCGGAGTTATAATGTGCCTCGCCTTGTTTTTTTGTTTTTTTTTGCTGAGTGTTTTCACAAATCAAGTGATCCAGATGCAAGTTGTAAAGATGCAATTATATCATAACGTCGGAATTTTGTTCATTTGCTTTGTATGATAAAAATTAACTAAGATGCATAAAGACTACCTGTGAACATTATTTTGTTCGGGGTTTTTTTCAGACCTGTCGTTCATTTTCAGCCTTATATATTTCCATTCTGCTTTTTATTCAACTCGGATACAACCACAGTATAACTTGTTTATATGCTGCGAATTAAAAGAGAAAGAATTTATTTGTGTACACTGAAGCACATCATTTTTCCACTTCAACATTTCCCGATCAACTGTAATATTTCACGGGTCACCAACCACTTCCAATATTCGTTAACAGTCACAATCAGAAGCAAATTACACAGGAGGCGTTTTGACAGACAATTACAAGAAAAATGTAGTTTTAAGAAGAATTCAAAATTAATATAGAATCCATGATAACATCTACGCTGCAGGCAGCATGGAATTCGGTGGAGCTGTGACTTCTTCAGTGAAAGCTGTTCAGCTTCGCCAGTCATATCCATTTCCCAGTATGCAATTTGTCCGTAAACATCACCATGTTGGCATAAATTAAATGTGATCAAATGATTCTTATGTTCTCTCTAAGCAAACATCTCTTGTTTTCTATTTATTTCTTACGGGGTTGTCAAGGTGGAGTGACGAAAGAAGACCTGTCCAACATCCCGGCTATGGAAAAGATTGTTGATTGCTCTGATCACATTTCTGTGCTATAATAAATATAAAAATTTGGGCTATAATGAAATTCCCTTCTCGTAAATAAAAACTGATAATTGTACAGAAAATAAGAACCTCAATAAGTCCCCTTAGAAAAAAACGTTGAATGTCCGACATTTTCAGGGATGAGAGCCTATATTCAATATAAAATCTGTCGAGCGTAATTATTGATAATAACCCCACTGACGATATCGCTTATCAGTGAAAGAGCAAATGCATTAATTTTTCTTTTTTTCAATGTTCTCAGTTGGCTTTCGAAGTAAATTAAATAGAATTCCATGAGTTTTCGGGATCAAGGTCGTGGGGCTGATGGAGTCATGTATGTTTGATGGAGCCCAAGCTCTGTGCGCTGACGGAGGCCAATCTCCATAGACTTGCAGAGTCGAGTCTCCATGGATTGAAGATCCAGATTGTAAATACAATAATAATAGTTGAAAGTCTTTTAAATATGATTGGTCTCTCGGTGGTGCTAATCAAGATTATTTACCATTTCAATTTGCATATTAAAGAGGCTTGAAGTACAGTTTTGAGTTTGGTAAACAATAACATACTCGAATTATACTATCTTGTTGTAACAGGACCGCATTATTCTCAAAGGCTGTAGATATCATTCTAATTTGCTCATTTGTGTTGTGGACTTACAAACTCTCAGTATTCATGGCTGTCTTCGTACGTTACCGGGAATGGAGGGAGAATTCAATCTGTCATCTGTCGCTGACCACCAAGAATGATCATACATTTATTACTTACCTTAATTCGTAGGCGGTAGTTAAATGAATGCATACAATTAGTAAAAGAATTGCAGGAAATATAAACGCGTAAAATTAGCTTACGCTAGCTCATGCAGTAACACGATTTCGGAAATACTAAAATTGTAAATTGTAGTCGCAGCACTTCGCATTTTCGGTGACTGGTTAGCTAAATAATATATAGCCCTCAAGAGTATGAGGGCTATAGGTCGGCCCCAGTCACCTCCAGCGAGGGTTTTAGATAATTTTATTACGAATCACCCACCTCTGAAACTGCCGTACATCTAATCCCTATCCCCTCCTGCCCACTATTTTAAAATCTTGAGCACTATTGTGAAATAGTGACGCATATATCGCCGTCTGAATTTTCCAGTCGTGAACTTCGACTCTCTGCGCCGCCATGTTGGTGACGTCACTGTATATGGTTAACATGGCGCGTTTAAAGTGGAATTCGACTGGAAAATTCAGACGGCGATATATTCGTTACTATTTCACAATAGTGCTCAAGATTTTAAAATAGTGGGCAGGAGGGGATAGAGATTAGATGTACGGCAGTTTCAGAGGTGGGTGATTCGTAATAAAATTATCTAAAACCCTCGCTGGAGGTGACTGGGGCCGACCTATAGCCCTCATACTCTTGAGGGCTATATATTATTTAGCTAGTGACTGGTATGATCCATCATATTCATGGAAGTCATTTGCTAACCGTAATTTATAAAAAAACGAATTCGCCTGTAATATATCTTACGGGTAGATTCCATTCGATATCCGTCGCAATCTTTTCCCATTGTAAATTATAATAAGCATACGTATGTATAAAACGAAGGCTACTCGAGCCTTTCGAGGATTACTTGAATTATGTGTACATAAAAGATTTAATCGTTCGGGAACGGAATCGGGAAATAATTCTTGCATTTAGAACAGTCGAACGGCAGCACATTTCGGTGCGAACGAGTTCGGCGTTCGAGCCTGTGACACCCTCCCTTAAAGCAATTCATTTAACCGGTATAACGAAATGGTTTACCTTCAAATCCCTCTTCGAGTCAGGATCAGTTCCACAAATTTGTATTCCCCGCAGCCAGCACGCAAAATAGAAAATAAGCGTGTGCAACAACAACATATACTTACAGGTACTAATTTGACTTTTATTCGATATCAAAACGAAATAATTTAACATGTCATAGTCGTAAACGATTAGAACGTTATGTTAAGTACGAAATGTTTATCTTGGAAGTCTTCATACTGTTCAAAATTCGCCGTTAACCACTGTCCCGATTTACGACAACTTGTCCCGATTTACGTCAATTTGCCAGCTTACTTCGGTTAGCGTTCCAACAAAAATCACTGCTCGTTGAAAAGAAATTTTAAGACAGTGCAGCACAAGGGATGTTAATAAATGTCATGGGAAGTTAAAATTATTCGTGAGAACAAGAGTGCTTCTTTTAAACTACGAATCGCGAAAAGTGTCCCGATTTACGACAAGTGACTGTAGCACACGTTATCGCTATGCAAGAAAACAATAAAATGCGTTCCTCAATCTGACAATCTTACAAAATTCCATAAGTTCCCGCTCTGCTCTACATTTATATCGTACATTCATAGATCAGATGGCTAAGTTACTCACATTTCTGGGCCTCCAAGCCTCCTCAGAAATCAGAAAATGTCGCATTAAATGCAGGATACAAAACGAACAAAATGGCTGAAACGCATGGTCAAGACGGAGTCACGTGATCTCTAAACATACCAACTTATTCCCTGAGCAGAAATAATTGCTCTAACAAACTTAGTATTTCATTAATACATTATTCACAAGTTATACAATCTATCAATACAGAAAATAACGTCTGAAAGACGTCTTGAGGGACAGATTCCTAGCAGTAATACCAAAACCCTGACTGCAGGCGGGAGTGGTTAAGGACTCGGTTCACAAATACAATAGAGGTCCCTAATGGCCTCTACACGTATACATATTAGTTAGATACTGCATCACATATTTCAATGCTACATCAAATTATGATTATGAGATGATTTAGATATTGTATCGAATCATTTTGTATCTGTATACATATTATTTTATATGGTATCCTAAATATATTTCGATGTAGCATCGTATTGAACCAATAATATCGTCGGAATTATAGACACCATAAACCACTTCCGTTCCTATAATCACTACAGCCAATAGAATCAACTTTTATGAAAAAGTTTGGCTATGTGCAGTATGACGGGAGAAGCGTCAGGGAGGCGATCGCTTCCCGCCATTCTTCAAGCACAGAATGCTGAATGCTGCTATAGACTATAGCTTCGTCATGGCGCCGTGACACATGTGGCCACGCGTGGAATCTGTAACGCACGTTGTCATTGGTTGCTCCATTTCTACAGGAAACAAAACATTTTGTGGCGGAAGCGGTTACTGCATGTTGGTCGTGGTTGAATGAATTATGTATGACATATTTAATGAATTATGTATGACATACATAAAACTGTTATATGATTGACTGAAATGTGTCTACATCAAATAGCCATTTTTGTCCTCTTTGGCCAACCACACTTTTAAATATTGCGATGCCATATATAAATAATATGTATACGTATACAAAATGATTTGAATGGGGATACAAATTAACGTGATGTAGCATCGAAATATTTGATGCAGTATCTAAATAATATGTATACGGATATAAAATAATTCGATATGATATCGAATTAAATTGTATGTAGACCTATAATAATTAATGTCAACACGTAAAACAGCTCTGTGATTGGCTAATAATATGTGTCTACACCAAATGGCGATTTTTGTCCCCTACGGCCTACCATATTCGTGAAGGGGCATCTGATGGGCTGGGTGTGGGGTTGAAATATCGTCATTCTGCGCATGTGCGGTGGACAATTAAAGTGTATGGAAATAGCCGTTTTGGGGTCTAGATGGGCCACTAATGGTCCGATTGGGTCGAGTGAGGTATCAATATGAAGCATATGTGAGGGGGCATCCGATGGGGTGGGTGTGGGGTTGGAATATCGTAATTCTGCGCATGAGCGGTAGACAAAGGGCATGTAAATGGACGTTTTGGGGTGTAGGTGGGTCCTTAGTGGTCCGATGGGGTCGAGTGAGGTATCAATGTGAAGCATATGTGAGGGGGCATGCGACTGAGTGGATGTGGGGTAGGAATATCCTCATTCTGCGCATGCGCAATAGACAAAGTGTATGGAAATAGACGTTTTGGGATCTAGGTGAGCCACTAATGAGCCGATGGAGTCGTATGAGGTATCAATGTGAAGCATATGTGAGGGGGCATCCGATGGGGTGGGTGTGGGGTTGGAATATCGTCATTCTGCGCATGCGCGGTAGACAAAGGGCATGGAAATAGACGTTTTGGGGTCTAGGTGGGCCCTTAGTGGACCGATGGGGTCGAGTGAGGTATCAATGTGAAGCATATGTGAGGGGGCATCCGACTGGGTGGATGTGGGGTAGGAATATCGTCATTCTGCGCATGCGCAATAGACAAAGGGTATGGAAATAGACGTTTTGTGATCTAGGTGAGCCACTAATGAGCCGATGGAGTCGTATGAGGTATCAATGTGAAGCATATGTGAGGGGGCATCCGATGGGGTGGGTGTGGGGTTGGAATATCGTCATTCTGCACATGCGCGGTAGACAAAGGGCATGGAAATAGACGTTTTGGGGTCTAGGTGGGCCCTTAGTGGACCGATGGGGTCGAGTGAGGTATCAATGCGAAGCATATGTGAGGGGGCATCCGACTGGGTGGATGTGGGGTAGGAATATCGTCATTCTGCGCATGCGCAATAGACAAAGGGTATGGAAATAGACGTTTTGTGATCTAGGTGAGCCACTAATGAGCCGATGGAGTCGTATGATGTATCAATGTGAAGCATATGTGAGGGGCATCCGATTGGACTAGTGTCTCGGCCGTTGTCAACATTCTGCGTATGCGCAGACAGGGAATTGTGGGAAAAGGGTGTGGAAATAGAAGTTTTAGGGTCTAGGTGGGCCACTAGTGGTCCTATGGAGTCGTATGAGGTATCAACGTGAAGCAGTCGTGAGGAAGCATCCGCCTGGGCTAGTGTGGCGTTCGTTATCAACATTCTGCGCATGCGCAGACAGGGAATTTTGGGAAAAGGGTATGGAAATAGACGTTTTGGGATCTAGGCGAGCCACTAACTCAGAAACTCTGGCTGTGATAGGTAAATATAGGGTAAGGGGGCGTGGCACTCCTATCACAGCTCAGATCGAGGGTAGGTTAAAATTTGGCGATAAAAACTGATGTTGCGAAAAACGACTTTTCGCTGACGAAAATAGCGAAACGGGAAAGAAAAAATATGCCAATTTGATACAGTTTGGCCGACCGGAGCTTCTTTGACCATATACCATCTATCATGACTGTTTTGAGGCTGACAAAATGTGATCAAATGTGTGAGAAAAAACCTCCATTGATTTTAACGTTTTCGCGCCTTTCTGACATCTTGTGAGAATATGACCTTCACTATTTTTATCTCGTGACCTTTCTGATCACGTGAATAAACACACGTCGCTATTGGTTTAAAACCAGCATGGATCGATTTCTTGATGACGTGAGCCAAAAGGTCAACCCCATTCTGCGCATGTCCCTGTAAACTGTGGAGAAAGAAACACAACGGTTTTGTTGACAAAATCCGTGTTTGATGGCAGATTCCATCTAATTAAAGGAGTCATTAGGTGGTTGTCATATAGTGCTGGAGATGCCAAATCATATTATTTATTCGATAAAATGCTTTTTGTGCCTCTGTCTCAGTTCCCCACGCCGTGTGCAGTTAAAGATCTCGAGCGACTGACGTCTTATTCAGTTATTTCCATTTCAGGCTCTATCAGTCATTCGGGCTGAGGAGTCAGATTCAGCAACAACAACCAAAAAAATAGACTCCTTAGCCGATGTTTTCGGGCTAGGCGAGCCACTAATGGGCCGATGGAGTCGAGTGAGGTATCAATGTGAAGCATATGTGAGGGAGCAACCGCCTGGAGTAGTGTGTCGTCCGTTTTCGTCATTCTGCGCATGCGAAGACAGGGAATTGTGGAAAAATGGTGTGGAAATAGACGTTTTGCGGTCTAGGTGGGCCACTAATGGTCCGATGGAGTCGAGTGAGATATCAATGTGAAGCAGTCGTGAGGGAGCATCCGCCTGGGCTAGTGTGTCGTTCGTTTTCAACATTCTGCGCATGCGCAGACAGGGAATTGTGGGAAAAAGGTATGGAAATAGACGTTTTGGGGTCTAGGTGAGCCCCTAATGATCCGATGGTGTCGTACGAGGTCTTATTTTGAAGCTCTCGTAAGGGAGCATCCGCCTGGCCTAGTGTGTCGTTCGTTCTCAACATTCTCCGCATGCGCAGAGAGGGAATTGTGGGAAAAGGGTATGGAAATAGACGTTTTGGTGTCTAGGTGGGCCCCTAATGATCCGATGGAGTCGAGTGAGGTATCAATGTGAAGCATACGTGAGCGAGCATCCGACTGGACTAATATATCGTTCGTTTTCAATATTCTGCGCATGCGCAGTCTGGCCGTAGTATAGAAAGCAGGCATTTTGGGGGTACGCGGGGGTGTGTTTTGGGTAGAGATGGACCACTATGAGTCCAAATAGGTCGTGGGAGGTGTCAAAGTGAAGCTTTTGTGGGGTAGAGTCAGAATGGTCGCGTCAATCTGCGCATGCGCAGTTGCTTGTAGTAAGTAAAGTGGTCATTTTGGGGCAGTGCAGGAAGGTATTTGGGGTAGAGAGGGACCACTATTTGTCCGAATGTGTCGAGGGAGGTATCACTTTGTAGTTCTCGGGGTGTAGACCGCGATTCTAGGGCTGTCCACAGCATCTGCGACGTCATTGGTGACGTCATAAGTACGAGTAGTAACGAAAGTGGACATTTTGGGGCAGTGAAGGATTGTATTTGGTGTAGAGATGGACCACTATTGGTCCGAATGCGTTCTGGGAGGTGTCATGTTGTAGCTCTCGGAGTGTACACCCCGATTTGAGGCATGTCCGCAGCATCTGTGACGTCATCGGTGACATCATCAGTACGAGTAGTAGCGAAAGCGGTTATTTTGGGGCAGTGAAGGAAGGTATTTGGTATAGAGATGGACCATCCTTGGTCCGAATGCGTCGTGTGAGGTGTCATCTTGTAGCAACGCCCGCCAACACCAAGCTTAATGCTTCAACGCCCTGGTGAAATATCTCAGAAGCTCTGATTTTCTAGATATTCCATGTAATTGTCACTAATTCTTCGAAATGCAGTGACGTCCGTCGTTACGCCTTAACAGACCGGAGAGAGAACAACGACAACAAGGATGACACATGAGAGAACAACAACAATAAGAAGTTTATTCTCCCCAGTGTTACATCATACCCACGCTGGGGAAGCCGCGTTGGGTATGTTTACAACTCAAGAAGACTCTTATCCAATCAGAGGCCACCATTTGCAGCTGTCATATTCGTTCCTGTCCGTTAGATGTATTCTTGTCCAATCAGAAGTCTCCATTTCAGAAAGTTCCATCTTCGGCCATGTTCGCTCCGAGCCGTTTGTTCTAATCATCGTCGGGCAGGCCAGGATACCGTTGAGGCAACATATCCTCAGATAGTTGTTTGCGCATTCTGAGTATTTATCAGTGCATGGATGAATACATTCACCCGATGGGAAGATTCCGTAATTTGGTCACGAAGAACGTAACATTGGTCACCCTCTCTGCCACCCATTGGAAGTTGGGGCGCTGTTCATAGGCCCATCCCAAGACATCCAATTGGTCCACTTGGTCCAGCACGGGCTGTAGCGACGCCCGGTTAATGATGGTAAACGGTTGGTCAAATACCCGGATGTTACTGCTCGGGTAAAAGTATCGGACTTGATCTGTCTCCTTATGCTGCAGCACATAACCAAACGCCAGATTTAATTTGAAGGACGTAGCTTGGTCATTGAAGATGGCTTCCATGTAGCTGCGTAGACGGGCGAGATCGGTCAGTCGGAAATTGTAGATATCTTGAATAGGGCGATGACGGTGGAAACAGTGACGTATCATGGGCAAATGGCGCCGATAGATGTCACTCACTGGATGGGCGTCCTGTAACAGATCGCTAGGAACATCCACTGCATCTTCCAAAAAATGTTCGATGTCGTCAGGCGTGTGACTCGAAACCGTAACGCTGGGGGCTGGTTGAATATGCAGTCTCTTCTGAACTGTGGGTATAGACGGGCACTCCGTCATCGCATCACCAGTGGCGTTCGTCTCCCCGGGCTCATCTTCACTGGGTCTGACCTTCCTGGGTTCCTCTTTAGTGGAAAGTTGTCGCCCAAACCGTAGAGACGGGGCATGAATCAAAGGTTGGTGCTGTCTTAACCGACTGGGTCGTTTGAAGAGTCGACCACAATCGTTACATTGTACCGTCGCACCCTCGTGGAGTGCCCTCTCATGGCGCAGTAAATTATCCTCCCGATTGAATGACCGTGCGCAGGTTATACAAGTATACCGTGCATCGTTGTGGGTGGAGGCCTCGTGACGTCGTAAACTTTCTATACGAGTAAACTGCTTCTGGCAAGTTGTGCAAGTGAACATCTTGGTGGTTGACTGAATGTCTGATGAAACGGCCAGGCCGCTTTCCTTTTTTAGCACGCTAGCTGGTAATCTATTTTTAGCACCCTCAGATCAACTACCCCAAGTCGAGGACCGAGATGTACTGGCGTACGACTGAGCCGCATTGCGAGCGTGTGTGTGTGTGTGTGTGTGTGTGTGTGTGTGTGTGGGCAGTGGATTTTACATCCGGGATCTTGTCAACATTCGGGTTTCCAAGTGGGTTTTTCCCGTCGTTCCTCCGTCTTTCATCCAGGTACTGTGGTTTTACATCCGGGTCCTCAGCTTACATCCGGGTTTTATCATGAGCCGCATTGCGCGCGTGTGTGTGTGTGTGTTTTTGTTTATATCCATCCGTGCACAATGTAGAATTACGTTCTCTCCGAAACCTTCCTCTCATCGCATCAATATGCTCAGACCCATTCAATACAAACACAACCAAGAGACATCATCAACAACAGGCACATTGCGTAATACCCGTTTTATTATCCTCACATCACCACCACCACCAACGATCAGCATGTAGACATATAGAGTGTGTACGACATGTTGTGGTATTCATCAGTGCATGGGTGACGCATTCAGCCAATGGGTGTGGTCGGTCAGCTTGGTAACGAAAAACGTGACATTGGTCATCCTCTCTACGACCCATTGTGTGTTGGGGCGTTGTTGTTGGGCTCATTCCAAGGGATCCACGGTGTCCAGTTTCTCCAGCATCGTATGTAGCGACACCCAGTTAATGATGGTAAACGGTTGGTCAAATACCCGGATGTTACGGCTCGGGTAAAAGTATCGGGCTTGGTCTGTGTCCTTACGCTGCAGCACATAACCAAACGCCAAATTCAACTTGAAGGCCGTAGTTTGATCGTTGAAGATGGCTTCCACGTAGCTGCGTAGACGGACGAGGTCGGTCAGTCGGAAATTGTAGATATCTTGAATAGGGCGATGACGGTAGAAACAGTGCCGGATCATGGGCCAATGGCGCCGATAGATGTCACTCACTGGATGGTCTTCGTGTAACAGATCGCTAGGAACATTTATGGGTTCTTCAACGAAGTGTACTTTGCCCTCCACGTCGTACAAAATCTGGCCCACGGTCTTGTAGTCGGAATTTGACTGTTGAATTAGGGCGACATCATCATCATCGACCCTCGTGCGATGGGTGGGATTTTTCGCTGTCTCGATGCTGGTGCCTACGGGCTCCTCTTCCTGCAAACGTGGCTGCGGAACAGGGTGTCGTGTGCGTTGGTGTCGCAGCAACTGACTGGTCAGTTTGAAAAGCCGACCACATTCTTCACATGGACGCTTGGGTGGCCCATGAATTGAACGTTCGTGGCGCTGTAAATGACCCGGGCGCTGAAACGACAGTGTACATATCTTACAGCTATACCGGGCGGTTCCTTCGTGCTTGGTAGCCTCATGGCGGCGCAAGTCGTGCCGACGAGTGAATGATTTCGAGCACGTAGTACAAGTGAACATCTTGGAGGTTGACAGAGTGTCTGATGAAACGGCCAGGCCGCTTCCATTTTATAGCACACTAGCTGGTGATCTATTTTTAACACGACTGAGCCGCATTGCGCGCGTATGTGTGTGTGTATGTGTGGGCAGCGGATTTTACATCCGGGATCTTGTCAACATCCGGGTTTCCAAGTGGTTTTTTTCCGTCGTTCCTCCGTCTTCCATCCGGGTACTGTGGTTTTACATCAGGGTCCTCATCTTACATCCGGGTTTTGGACACCTGTTGACATCAATAATTTGCATATGACCTCTGTGAGGTCACTTCCGCTTCCGTTCACGTGACCGGAACCGACCTTTGGCCCCTGCGCGCAATTTTTATTTGGTATTGTTTTGTCAGCGCGCGCAGGGGCCAAAGGTCAGTTCCGGTCACGTGAACGGAAGCGGAAGTGACCTCATAGAGGTCATATGCAAATTATTGAGGTCAACAGTTGTCCAAAACCCGGATGTAAGATGAGGACCCTGATGTAAAACCACAGTACCCGGATGGAAGACGGAGGAACGACGGAAAAACCCACTTGGAAACCCGGATGTTGACAAGATCCCGGATGTAAAATCCGCTGACCACACATACACACACACACATGCGCGCGTAATGCGGCTCAGTCGTGCTAAAATAGATCACCAGCTAGCGTGCTATAAAAGGGAAACGGCCTGGCCGTTTCGTCAGACACTTTGTCAACAACCAAGATGTTCACTTGTACTACGTGCTCGAAATCATTCACTCGTCCGCACGACTTGCGCCGCCATGAGGCTACCAAGCACGAAGGAACCGCCCGGTATAGCTGTACGATATGTACACTGTCGTTTCAGCGCCCGGGTCATTTACAGCGCCACGAACGTTCAATTCATGGGCCACCCAAGCGTCCATGCGAAGAATGTGGTCGGCTTTTCAAGCTGACCAGTCAGTTGCTGCGACACCAACGCACACGGCACCCCGTTCCGCAGCCACGTTTGCAGGAAGAGGAGCCCGTAGGCACCAGTATCGAGACAGCGGGAACTCCCACCCATTGCACGAGGGTCGATGATGATGATGTCGCCCTAATTCAACAGTCAAATTCCAACTACAAGACAGTGGGCCAGATTTTGTACGACGTGGAGGGCAAAGTACACTTCGTGGACGAACCCATAAATGTTTCTAGCGATCTGTTACACGAAGATCATCCAGTGAGTGACATCTATCGGCGCCATTGGCCCATGATCCGGCACTGTTTCTACCGTCATCGCCCTATTCAAGATATCTACAATTTCCGACTGACCGACCTCGTCCGTCTACGCATCTACGTGGAAGCCATCTTCATCGATCAAACTACGGCCTTCAAGTTGAATCTGGCGTTTGGTTATGTGCTGCAGCATAAGGACACAGACCAAGCCCGATACTTTTACCCGAGCAGTAACATCTGGGTATTTGACCAACCGTTTACCATCATTAACCGGGCGTCGCTACATACGATGCTGGAGAAACTGGACACCATGGATACCTTGAAATGGGCCCAACAACAACGCCCCAACACACAATGAGTCGTAGAGAGGATGACCAATGTCACGTTTTTCGTTACCAAGCTGACCGACCACCCCCATCGCCTGAATGCGTCACCCCTGCACTGATGAATACCATAACATGTCGTGCATACTCTATATGTCTACATACTGATCGTTGACGGCGTCAACGCCAGGTGATGGTGGTGGTGGTGGTGCGAGGATAATAAAACGTGTATTACGCAATGTGCCTGTTGTTGATGATGTCTCTTGGTTGTGTTTATATTGAATGGGTCTGAGCATATTGATGCGATGAGAGGAAGGTTTCGGAGAGAACGTAATTCTACATTGTGTACGGATGGATACAAACACAAACACATAAACACACGTGCGCAATGCGGCTCATGAAAAACCCCGGATGTAAGCTGAGGACCCGGATGTAAAACCACAGTACCTGGATGGAAGACGGAGGAACGACGGGAAAAACCCACTTGGAAACCCGAATGTTGACAAGATCCCGGATGTAAAATCCACTGCCCACACACACACACACACACACACACACACACACACGCTCGCAATGCGGCTCAGTCGTACGCCAGTACATCTCGGACCCCGAGATGGGGTAGTTGAACTGAGTGTGCTAAAAATAGATCACCAGCTAGCGCGCCATAAAAGGAAAGCGGCCTGGCCGTTTCATCAGACACTCTGTCAACCACCAAGATGTTCACTTGCACAACTTGCCAGAAGCAGTTTACTCGTATAGAAAGTTTACGGCGTCACGAGGCCTCCACCCACAACGATGCACGGTATACTTGTATAACCTGCGCACGGTCATTCAATCGGGAGGATAATTTACTGCGCCGTGAGGGGGCACTCCACGAGGGTGCGACGGGACAATGTAACGATTGTGGTCGACTCTTCAAACGACCCAGTCGGTTAAGACAGCACCAACGTTTGATTCATGCCCCGTCTCTACGGTTTGGGCGACAACTTTCCACTAAAGAGGAACCCAGGAAGGTCAGACCCAGTGAAGATGAGCCCGGGGAGACGAACGCCACTGGCGATGCGATGACGGAGAGCCCGTCTATACCCACAGTTCAGAAGAGACTGCATATTCAACCAGCCCCCAGCGTTACGGTTTCGAGTCATACGCCTGACGACATCGAACATTTTCTGGAAGATGCAGTGGATGTTCCTAGCGATCTGTTACAGGACGCCCATCCAGTGAGTGACATCTATCGGCGCCATTGGCCCATGATACGGCACTGTTTCCACCGTCATCGCCCTATTCAAGATATCTACAATTTCCGACTGACCGATCTCGCCCGTCTACGCAGCTACATGGAAGCCATCTTCAATGACCAAGCTACGTCCTCCAAATTAAATCTGGCGTTTGGTTATGTGCTGCAGCATAAGGAGACAGATCAAGTCCAATACTTTTACCCGAGCAGTAACATCCGGATATTTGACCAACCGTTTACCATCATTAACCGGGCGTCGCTACAGCCCGTGCTGGACCAAGTGGACCAATTGGATGTCTTGGGATGGGCCTATGAACAGCGCCCCAACTTTCAATGGGTGGCAGAGCGAGTGACCAATGTTACGTTCTTCGTGACCAAATTACGGAATCTTCCCATCGGGTGAATGTATTCATCCATGCACTGATAAATACTCAGAATGCGCAAACAACTATCTGAGGATATGTTGCCTCAACGATATACTGGTCTGCCCGACGATGATTAGAACAAACGGTTCAGAGCGAACATGGCCGAAGATGGAACTTTCTGAAATGGAGACTTCTGATTGGACAAGAATACATCTAACGGACAGGAACGAATATGACAGATGCAAATGGTGGCCTCTGATTGGACAAGAGTCTTCTTGAGTTGTAAACATACCCAACTTGGCTTCCCCAGTGTGGGTATGATGTAACATTGGGGAGAATAAACTATATGAAAAAAACTTCTTGTTGTTGTTCTCTCTCCGGTCTGTTAAGGCGTAACGACGGACGTCACTGCATTTCCAAGAATTAGTGACAATTCCATGGAATATCTAAAAAATCAGAGCTTCTGAGCTATTTCACCAGGGCGTTGAAACATTAAGCTTGGTGTTGGCGGGCGTTGCTACAAGATGACACCTCACACGACGCATTCGGATCAAGGATGGTCCATCTCTACACCAAATACCTTCCTTCACTGCCCCAAAATAACCGCTTTCGCTACTACTCGTACTGATGACGTCACCGATGACGTCACAGATGCTGCGGACATGCCTCAAATCGGGGTGTAGACCCCGAGAGCTACAACATGACACCTCCCAGAACGCATTCGGACCAATAGTGGTCCATCTCTACACCAAATACCATCCTTCACTGCCCCAAAATGCCCACTTTCGCTACTACTCGTACTGATGACGTCACCAATGTTGTCGCAGATGCTGTGGGCAGCCCTCAAATCGGGGTCTACACCCCAAGAGCTACAAGATGACGCTTTCCTAGACACATTCGGACCAATAGTGGCCTACCTAGACCCCAAACACCTTCCTTCACTTCCCCAAAATTCCCACTTTCGCTACTACTCGTACTGATGACGTCACCAATGACGTCGCAGATGCTGTGGACAGCCCTCAAATCGGGGTCTACACCCCGAGAGCTACAAGATGACACTTCCCTCGACACATTCGGACAAATAGTGGTCCCTCTCTACCCCAAATACCTTCCTGCACTGCCCCAAAATGATCACTTTACTTACTACAACCAACTGCGCATGCGCAGATTGACGCGACTTGCACTTAAAAACACGCCAATATGACTCTACCCCACAAAAGCTTGACTTTGACATCTCCCACGACCCATTTGGACCCATAGTGGTCCATCTCTACCCCAAACACACCCCCACGTACCCCCAAAATGCCTGCTTTCTATACTACGGCCAGACTGCGCATGCGCAGAATATTGAAAACGGACGATACATTAGTGCAGTCGGAAGCTCCCTCACGTATGCTTCACATTGATACCTCACTTGACTCCATCGGATCATTAGGGGCCCACCTAGACACCAAAACGTCTATTTCTATGCCCTTTTCCCACAAGTCCCTGTCTGCGCATGCGAAGAATGTCGAAAACGAACGACACACTAGTCCAGGCGGATGCTCCCTCACGAGAGCTTCAAAATAAGACCTCATACGACACCATCGGATCATTAGGGGCTCACCTGAACCCCAAAACGTCTATTTCCATACCCTTTTCCACAATCCCCTGTCTGCGCATGCGCAGAATGCTGAAAACGAACGACACACTATCCCAGCCGGATGCTCCCTCACGTATACTTCAAATTGATACCTCACTCGATCAAATCGGCCCATTAGTGGCCCACTTAAACCCTAAAACGTCTATTTCCATACCCTTTCACACAATTCCCTGTCTGCGCATGCGCAGAATGTTGACAACGAACGACACACTAGTCCAGGCGGATGCTCCCTCACGACTGCTTCACATTGATACCTCACTCTACTCCATCGGACCATTAGTGGCCCACCTAGACCGCAAAACGTCTATTTCCACACCATTTTTCCACAGTTCCCTGTCTGCGCATGCGCAGAATGTCGAAAACGGACGACACACTACTCCAGGCGGTTGCTCCCTCACATATGCTTCACATTGATACCTCGTTCGATTCCATCGGCCCATTAGTGGCTCGCCTAGGTCCCAAAACGTCTATTTCCATACCATTTTTCCACAATTCCCTGTCTGCGCATGCGCAGAATGTTGACAACGAACGACACACTAGTCCAGGCGGATGCTCCCTCACGACTGCTTCACATTGATACCTCATACGACTGCATAGGACCACTAGTGGCCCACCTAGACCCTAAAACGTCTATTTCCACACCCTTTTCCCACAATTCCCTGTCTGCGCATGCGCAGAATGTTGACAACGGCCGAGACACTAGTCCAATCGGATGCCCCCACACATATGCTGCACATTGATACCCCACTCGACCCCATCGGTTCACTAAGGGCCCACTTAGACCCCAAAACGTCTATTTCCATGCCCTTTGTCTACCGCGCATGCACAGAATGACGATATTCCAACCTCACACCCACCCCATGGGATGCCTCCTCACATATGCTTCACATTGATACCTCACTCGACCCAATCGGACCATTAGTGGCCCACCTAGACCCCAAAACGGCTATTTCCATACCCTTTGTCCACCGCGCATGCGCGGATGTCCCTTCACGAATGCTTCACATTGATACCTCATACGACTCCATCGGCTCATTAGTGGCTCACCTAGAGCCCAAAACGTCTATTTCCATACCCTTTGTCTATTGCGCATGCGCAGAATGACGATATTCCTACCCCACATCCACCCAGTCGGATGCCCCCTCACATATGCTTCACATTGATACCTCACTCGACCCCATCGGTCCACTAAGGGCCCACCTTGACCCAAAACGTCTATTTCCATGTACTTTGTCTACCGCACATGCGCAGAATGACGATATTCCAACCCCACATCCATCCCATCGGATGCCCCCTCACATATGTTTAACATTGATACCTCACTCGACCCAATCGGACCATTAGTGGCCCACCTAGACCCCAAAACGGCTATTTCCTTACCCTTTGTCCACCGCGCATGCGCAGGATGACGATATTTCAACCCCACACCCAGCCCATCAGATGCCCCTTCACGAATGCTTCACATTGATACCTCATACGACCCAATCGGACCATGCAGCGTATTTGAATTCTGGGGACCACTCTTTCTCCGCGGAAGCTTTTTCCCGCGACCGCATCACTGCGGAAGAATGCACCCCCTTTTTCAGAAAATTCAAGATGGCGGCCAAACTCTGGCAGAGGTCACTTTGCCGGAACTATATTGAACTTGACCTTGTCGCGTTGCATCATGGGATAAAGTGCACTCAGATGTCAAAGGTCAATGTGGCTCGAAATCAGTTTTCCCTACTACTTGTGTATTTAAAAATTACAAAACATAATGATCCTCTTGTTTCTATTAAATATGGTATTCAACAAGAAATATATGTTTATTTTATGAACAAGTTTGATTTAATAAGCTTCAAAAAGGGCCTACTCGAGAAACACAATAGGTGACCACATTAGGAAACAATCTAACCACGAAATGACTAGCGGTGCTCTGGTTTGAAGATTCTTTCATGACGAAGTTCAAGATGTCGTAAAAAGTCAAATCTTCCTATGTATCCAGTGTTATCAGAAGTCCAGTTTTATGAACTTCTGGTGTTATGGCAATACACATACATATGACTATCATATTTATTCATAACGAGTATGTTGACAGTAGTAGAGAAAGAGCAAATCTGGTATCATCGTGGGGTAGGGAGAGGGGTGGGTAATGTGGTAGAATTTTGGTAGTTGACTTTTGTCCTTGGACCCGGGGTAGACTTTGGACCTTGGAACTTCAAGGTGACTGTGGATCAAGTGACTGGCGGATGTAAACCAGGACTTAGAAAACGACCGGCGATCCTGGGTCCAAATGGTTCGTGTAGGGTGTCATCTTGAAGTTCTACGGGCGTGTAGATATGAATATGGGGTCACCACCCACAGAGGCACTGAAAAATGCAGGAAACCAACATCAGTTGGTTTAAGATGCTAAAACCTGCTCTGTTCTCTTCACAGTGCAGTTGTCGTACCCCAGCCTGCCGGAAAATGTCCTCTATTTAGCACACTTTATCTGAGAGGTTGTATCTGTTCTGCCACTTATCCAGAGCAGATTACCTCAAGGATTTGTAGACCTGGCTCTTAATCAGAGTACCCAGTGGTTCAAGCGTTTTTGCAGCATCCGCTGATAATTCAGCGTGTTTATCAAAAAGTTTATTTCCTGCTATTCCCACGTGACCTGGACACCCGGAAGAGGTGAATTCCCGTTTCTTGCAGCTGTCGACAGTGGATCCTAATGTCCGAGGCTCCCTTGATGAGGGATAGCGATATAAAAAGCTCTTCTGGGTGCTCCCTGGCAATCAGAAAAGAGGTGAATATTTCCTGTTATTTCAATGGCAGTGTTGTTGACGTGCTCTAGAGCAATGACGATAGCCACAACCTCTCCAACATAATTGTTGCTGCTTAGTCCCGCTGACTTTTCAATACGTATTGGTGTAGATTTCAGGCCCTGCAAATATATGATAGTAGTATAGAGTGAGCATTTAAACGCTACTTCACCTCAAAAATTTGCATATTGTGGCGGTCACGTGGCGGTCACAGAGGTCAAGTTCACTATAGTTCCGGCAGAATGACCAAAAAGCTACCTCCGAACACAAGAGAGTTCCAATTTTTGCAGGGCATGTATTCCTCCGCAGTGATGTGGTCTGGCGGTGATGTGGTCTGCCTCCGCGGACAGAAAGTAGTCCCACGAGAAAAAATGCATGGAATACTGACCCTCAACTTCCGGGACCTTTTCAACATCCGGATGACGTCACTTCCGGTCTGCGTGGATCGGGCGTGACCTGGGTATGCATGTACTGACTTGTATCTGGGTTTTTTCCATCATGCGGAGGTCACGTGATCAGGAATGCATGTACTGACTTGTATGCCGTCCATTCATTTGAGTCGGGGACTTGGAGTCTCTACGGAAGGATTTTGCAAGTCATGGATGGGTGTATGTAAAATGAGGATTTGTCTCGAAAATATAAAAAGCGGAACACGGACTTTATCCCTACAATAGGGGAAAACCCTTATCAACCCTATCCCAAACGGCTAATATCGGTCCCTGGCTTATAGGGGCCTGCTGAGAGAGGTAGGGTGGGTGGAGTGGGTGTATGTAAAAGTTTCACCAGAAAAAATATAACAAGCGGAGCACGGACTTTACCCCTACAATAGGGGAAAACTCCTATCAACCCTATCCCGAAGGGAAAATATCGGTCCGTGGCTTATCGGGGCCTGCTGAGAGAGGTAGGGTGGGGGGAGTGGGTGTATGTAAATTTAAGATTTGTCCCGAAAATATAAAAAGCGGAACACGGACTTTAAACCTACAATAGAGAAAAACTCCTATCAACCCTATCCCAAAGGGCGAATATCGGTCCCCGGGCTTATTGGGGTCTGCCTATCAAGTCAATCGGGTGAGTGCACGTAAAATGAGGATTTGTCCCCGAAAATATAAAAAGCGGAACACGTACTTTACCCCTACAATAGGGGAAAACTCCTCAATATGCTCTTTAAGTGCACAAAGGTCAATGAGTGCAAGTGTACTACTCTGTATCTGGGGTTAGGATGCGTAGGTGTATGACGTCACTTCCGGTAGGCGTGAATCGGGCGTGACCCTGGGGAACATATTTAGACCTGTCTGACCTACATCCGGGTACTTTCCTGTGAGTGAGTGAGTGGGATCCGACTGGACTAATGTATCGTCCGTTTTCATCATTTTGCGCATGCGCAGTCTGGTCATAGTATAGAAAGCAGGCATTTTGGGGGTTCGTGGAGGTTTGTTGAGTGATTGAGGGACCATACCTGGTCAAATGGACCGTGTGGGGTATCAGTTTTACATCCGGGTCCTCATCTTACATTTAGTAGTATAGAGAGCAACAATTTTGGGGCCCCGAGCTCCGAGCTCCGAGCTCCCGCCTGCCTCATCCCCGAGCTTCGAGCTCCCGACTACTCCATCCCTG
The DNA here is from genome assembly GCA_036873755.1 of Hanleya hanleyi. NCBI lineage: Eukaryota > Metazoa > Mollusca > Polyplacophora > Lepidopleurida > Hanleyidae > Hanleya > Hanleya hanleyi. Next base: position 20,030 of record JAVTVY010004652.1, read on the forward strand.
AGCTCCGAGCTCCCGTCGTTACGCCTTAACGCCCTAGCATAACGCCTTGACGCCATGATATACACAGATGAAAGAAAAACAACAACAACAAGGATGAGAGAACAACAACAACAACATGTTTTTTTCATATGGTTTATTCTTCCCTCCAGTACATCATACCCACGCTGGGGGAGCCGCGTTGGGTATGTTTACAATTCAAGAAGACTCTTGTCCAATCAGAGGCCGCCATTTGGCGCTGTATCAGTCATATTCGTTCTTGCCCGTTACTGCGTTAGATGTATTCTCGGCTGCCATTGTCCAATCAGAAGTCGCCGTTTCAGAAACTTTCATCTTTGCTCGGTGTGACCTAATCGTCGTCGGACAGGCCTGGATATTGTTCGGGAAGCATGTCCTGAAAGAGTTGTTTGCGCATCCTGATCGCATTTTTCAGGGCCTCAGTGGGTGGTAGCCCCATATCCTCTTACAAGTGACGCTTGGTCTTCATGATGAACCTGTGCGTGGGGTCGCCTTTCATTTGAAGCGGTAGTAAGGTATACTGTTCATAGATCGCCATGGCTGTTTTCCTGATGCAGGGGCGCATTTGGGTGTACACCTGTTGTAAGTTATCCTGTCCGTCCTCGATCGCTGCAGCATGAGTATTGATAGCTGCTGTCACAATACGATCCCAGAAGGTAGGTTATGCCTCACTTTCCTGGTATGTAGGCTGACTATCTGAGGTCAAGCTCTCCGTATCAGTATATAGACTCTCAGCAATCTCACTTTCCTGGGATGTAGGCTGACTATCTAAGGTCAAGCTCTCCGTATAAGTAGATAGACTCTCATCAATCCCTGTGTCGGCTTCTTGTGCCTTGGAGTCTTCAATCCCATGTATATTTTTCTCGTGTCGCATCATATCGTAACGTCTGGTGAACGTGCGTTGGCACTCACAGCAAGTACAAGCCATATTGACGGTTGAACGTCGACTGTGCGTGTTTTGGCAATACACTTGCTTTTATAGACAGTAGCGTCCGTCAACGCTTAGCTTAACGCTTCAACGCCCTGGTGAACTAGCTCAGAAGCCCTGATATTCATGGAATTGCCACCAATACATCGAAATGGAGTGACGCCCGTCAACACCCGTCGTTATGGCTTAACGTCCGTCTCAACGCCCGTCAACACCCGTCGTGACGCCTTAACGCCCGTCTCAATGCCTTAACGCCCTATCTTTACGCCTTAACGCCCGTCTCAGCGCCTTAACGAGCGATAAAGGGGTTTTGGAGGACGATTAACCTTTGAACTCTAAATGCACTTTTGGTCACGTGACAGGAAGTGACCTTTGGCCACGTGACCGGAAGTGACCTTTGACCCTGCGCTGCTCGGAAGTGACGTCATCGTACGCAGGCGCACACACACCTGGTGCACCCGCAGTATGTGCGCCTGCGTACGATGACGTTACTTCCGAGCAGCGCATAGAGAGATGCAGAGATTGATGAGAGTCTATCTACTGATACAGAGAGCTTGACCTCGGATAGTCAGTCTACATCCCAGGAAAGTATGATTGCTGAGAGTCTATATACTGATACGGAGAGCTTAACCTCAGATAGTCAGCCTACATACCAGGAAAGTGAGGCAGAACCTACCTTCTGGGATCGTATTGTGGCAGCAGCTATCAATACTCCTGCTGCAGCGATCGAGGACGCCGGACAGGATAACTTACAACAGGCGTACACCCAAATGCACCCCTGCATCAGGAAAACAGCCATGGCGATCTATGAACAGTATACCTTACTACCGCTTCAAATGAAAGGCGACCCCACGCACAGGTCCATCATGAAGACCAAGCGTCACCTTGGAAGAGGATATGGGGCTACCACCCACTGAGGCCCTGAAAAATGCGATCAGGATGCGCAAACAACTTTTTCAGGACATGCTTCCCGGACAATATCCAGGCCTGTCCGACGACGATTAGGTCACACCGAGCAAAGATGACAGTTTCTGAAACGGCGACTTCTGATTGGACAAGGGTAGCCGAGAATACATCTAACGCAGTAACGGGCAAGAACGAATATGACTGATACAGCGCCAAATGGCGGCCTCTGATTGGACAAGAGTCTTGTTGAATTGTAAACATACCCAACGCGGCTCCCCCAGCGTGGGTATGATGTACTGGAGGGGAGAATAAACCATATGAAAAAAACATGTTGTTGTTGTTCTCTCATCCTTGTTGTTGTTGTTTTTCTTTCATCTGTGTATATCATGGCGTCAAGGCGTTATGCTAGGGTGTTAAGGCGTAACGACGGGCGTTAAGGCGTAACGACGGGAGCTCGGAGCTCAGGGATGGAGTAGTCGGGGGCTCGAAGCTCGGGGATGAGGCAGGCGGGAGCTCGGAGCTCGGAGCTCGGGGCCCCAAAATTGTTGTCTATACTACTCCTTAATGTAAGATGAGGACCCGGATGTAAAACTGATACCTCACACGGTCCCCCAATCACTCAACAAACCTCAACGAACCCCCAAAATGCCTGCTTTCTATACTATGGCCAGACTGCGCATGCGCAAAATGATGAAAACGGACGATACATTAGTCCAGTCGGATCCCACTCACTCATTCACTCACTCACTCACTCACAGGAAAGTACCAGGATGTAGGTCAGACAGGTCTAAACATGTTCCTTAGGGTCACGCCCGATTCACGCCTACCGGAAGTGACGTCATACACCTACGCATCCTAACCTCAGATACAGAGTAGTACACTTGCACTCATTGACCTTTGTGCACTTCAAGAACATATTGAGGAGTTTTCCCCTATTGTAGGGGTAAAGTCCGTTTTCCACTTTTTATATTTTTTTCTGGTGAAACTTTTACATACACCCACTCCCCCACCCTACCTCTCTCGGCAGGCCCCGATAAGCCAGGGAACGATATTAGCCCTTTGGGATAGGGTTGATAGGGGTTTTCCCCTATTGTAGGGGTAAAGTCCGTGTTCCGCTTTTTATATTTTCGGGACAAATCCTAATTTTACATACACCTACTCCAGGCAGAACCCGATAAGCCCGGGGACTGATATTAGCCCTTTGGGATAGGGTTAATAGAGGTTTTCCTCTATTGTAAGGGTAAAGTCCGTGTTCCGCTTTTTATATTTTCGAGACAAATCCTCATTTTACATACACCCATCCATGACTTGCAAAATCCTTCCGTAGGGACCCCAAGTCCCCGACTCAAATGAATGGACGGCAAACAAGTCAGCACATGCATTCCTGATCACGTGACCTCCGCATGATGGAAAAACCCCAGATACAAGTCAGTACATGCATACCCAGGTCACGCCCGATTCATGCAGATCGGAAGTGACGTCATACATGACGTCATCCGGATGTTGAAAAGGTCCCGGATGTTGAAGGTCAGTACATGTCTAAACATGTACATCCCAGGGTCCATACATGCATTCCATGCATTTTTTCCCGTGAGACTACTTTCTGTCCACGGAGGCAGACCACATCACCGCCAGACCACATCACTGCGGAGGAATACATGCCCTGCAAAAATTGGAACTCTCTTGTGTACGGAGGTAGCTTTTTGGTCATTCTGCCGGAACTATAGTGAACTTGACCTCTTTCACCGCCACGTGACCGCCACAATATGCAAATTATTTAGGTGAAGTAGCGTTTAAATGCTCACTCTATACTACTTATGATAGTTGCAGTCCATATGGGACCTGGATTTCCGACAGACGATCCATCTAAAAAGATAACATAGTCCCGTGTTGGTAAGGGTTGCATAAGTTCCAGGATTCTGGGCTTCTGTTCCTCCTAATCTGTCGAAGTTCCAGGACGATGCCATGTCCAAAGCCTATGGCAATCTGTTGTGTTGAAACTCCTGCTCGATGGTAATAGCTTCTGCACGAGGAATAAACTCTCTGGAACGTGAATGAAGTATGCTGAGGATTGATGTTCTTTTTTCCCTGACCAATTGCAACACATATAAGGGAAGTGGGAAGAGGTGCCGACATACTGACAGAGTCACATGGCTTCACAGTATAGTCTTCTGGTTAACCTATTTTAAAGCACATACCAAGAATCTAACGATTCGTGATATGAGTTGTATCTCAGGTACGCTTTTATTGTACCTGTTCATGTGGCAACTTGGATGACATGACCACACGGCCCCTAGCACCGGCATAAGCGGTATTAGATCAAATCTAGAGAGCTGATGAAAATGCTCTGACAACTCGTATATTGGTAATTGGTGAGCTGTGTCGCTGTGACAACTCGTACACTGGGGATTGGTGAGCTGTATCGTCGTCAGAAGAAAATGACGACATTTAACACAAAAGACTAGTCTGTAAGGCCCGATGTCGACCAAGCATCAACTTCCCACAAATGCCAACATATATCAAAGACCCAAAGGTCTGTATAGGGGCGGGCCTCAGGGACGAAACAAAGCTGATAAAGTCGAGAAAGTGGGAAGTCTGTATTTTTCACCAGGATCCTGGCATACACCTGAGCCTGTCTATAGCGTAGGTGGATGTCCAGTGGGAGCGATTTGGTGAGCACCTCCAGGGCAGCTGTGCTTGTGCTTTCAATTGCACCTGACACTTTGACGAACTGGCTTCAGCAGCCTAACTGCTTTGGTTGTTTTCGTGGCGATTGCAGTAATCGCAAATTCTAGGGTGAACAGGACAACAGATCTGTATAGGGTGAGAAAAGTGGACTGCTTACACCCCCTCTTAGATGTAGCGAAGTCAGAGAAAGCTCTCTGCTCAGAAAGCTTTCTTTTTCCTGTCCTCTGCGTGTTGCGTAAAGGCAAGCCTGTTGTCAACTGTGATTCCCAGGAGCTTGATGTTGTCAACCACATCCAAATTGCAGCCTTGTATGATGATGGGAGAATGGGCTATCAAATTTGACCTTGACGGAGTAAAGATGATAGCCTTGGATTTGTGAGGGCTGATGGACATATTCCAGTTCTCGCATCATTTGCTAGCAGTCTCTTTCAGGTCTAGATTGATTTTGTGGATCGCTTCATCCACATCTTTTGCCGACCTCCAAATTGTGTTGTCATCTGCAAACTCTGTGTGATCATCATTTGAGGGGTCCATACAATCAGAGATGTAAACGTTACACAATGTCGGTGAAAGTACTCCCGCTTTGGAATGCCAAGGGTTAGTTTTTGGAGATGTGTATTTATTGACTGTTACTGGAAACTCTGTTCATCAGGCTGTTATGTATGTAGCACCTAATTCTGCGCAAATGCCTTTCATGAACAACTCTCAAAGTCCATGACAATATCGACAAGTGTCTCGTTCCGTTTCCAGATATCTTGGACACTTTGGATCAGTCTCAGAACTTTTTGACAACAGGAGCGTTGTTTTCTGTAGGTATTTTGGGTGGCCAATAGGCTCTTGCTAATTTCCAGTTTCCAAGACAGTCTCTTTACTATGATGCGCTCCAACAGTTTTCCAACAATGCTTTCCAGGGAAATTGGACCATAGTACTTGGTATTGTTGTAGGAATTACAAGCGTCTAGTCCGTCATTCATAATCCAGCCGTCGTCCATTAGAGAATATCCGCGTCCATAATCCAAAGACCTATTCCATTTTCCACATAACAGTATTAGCACCAAATTCAAAAAGACAATCATAGTATACATAAACATAGGCTTGTTTCCTGCAAGAGAGAAGCGGTCAACAGTTTTCAATGATGCCGGCAAGACATCATGATGTTCCAAAAATATCAAATCCGTATCGCTGATCAGTATTCTTAATCCATAATATTCGTTATAGAGTCGTCATCTAAAAAAAGATGTATCTCAGTCACGCTTTGATTGTGACTGTTCATATGAGTGCCATGAGGATCTTGAAGTACATGGGTTCATACGGCCCCTAGCCCCGGGTTAAGCAGAATTAGACAAGTTACGAAACGTAGCGCCATAGATCTTGCACGCTACGTTCGTATTTTGCTATCAGCATGCGATATGTATCGCCAAATTTGAGAAACTTTGAGTGGAGGCGCTTGGTGGAATAGCCCTGCTTTATAAGTTTCTGCAACAATGTTTTGTGACGTTGGTTAAAATCATCACATTTAACACAGGATCTAGCAAATGCTACTAAGCGAGATATGTATACGCCATATGCAGGTCCCACTGGAATATTGCTATCCAGAAAAAGATAGTTTACGATGTCGAAATTGTAATCATCTCTTTTGTCATAAAGTCGACGAGAGAGAATGCCCGCTTCATTTTTATAGAGATAGAGATCTAAATAAGATGTGCTTGTAGGGCTATCTGTAGTTTCCTTCAAATCTTCAAATATAGCGTTTGGTGAATGAGAAGGAACGGGCTTTGAATGGATCGGTTTTTGAAAGCGCCTGCATATAGTCATATTCATAAGAGAACAGATACAGGTCGGCCAACAGGGGTGCACAATTAGTACCCATTGGAATACCTATATGCTGCTGATATATTGTGTTGCCAAATTTCACATAGATATTTTAATGAGAAATTCAAGCAACTCTATAAACAAAGAAACATCCCATGAATGATATCTCTTGTATGTAGTCGAGCTAAAGAATGCTTTATGGCTTCCGACATTAATATATCTACGATCAGGCTTATTTGGTTTGGGTATCATCTGTTTTGGGTCCTGTTGAATACAGATGGAATATCGCCAGATTTCCAGCATAGCTGTAAAAGCCACCTCAGTGCCTCTGCCACCTGAAAGCCCCCTTTCTTCTACGTGACACCGAAGATTTGTTCCTCTGAGCTGGGTGCAGAATTACAGTCTATTTCAGAAATGGCTGTACAGACCTTCTCCAGGCTGATATCTGTGTTTTCTGTATTACAGTGCTGACAGTTATCTTCGCTGAGGGAGGCAAGTTCTTTATTCCAGGTCTCCTGGACGCCTTTTTCCACCCCAGCAAACCAGGCTTGGCGAGTCTGAACAAGTTCTTCACTGCCACAAGTGTTCGTCATTTCTTTGCAGATATCCTCATCTGTGGGTGCGATGTCCTCACCTGGAGTGATGATTGGTTGAACCATCGACCTGAACGTGTTGGATTTCTTACGCTTGATTATATTCCACACCTTGGTCTTGTTGTTTCCATCTTAGTAGATAAATCATCCCATTATTTGCTCTGGGTTTCTTGTGCTAGTTTTTGAAATTCATCCACACATGTAGTGTATTTGATCCAGTTTGATGGGTCACTTCCTCTGTTAAATAACCGTTTCCGCTTTCTAACTTGTTTTACTTTTTTTCAGATCTTCGTTCCACCAACCCTTACTGTGCTGAATGATGGTTTTCTTTCCGATGGTGTGAGCTATGGTGTTCTATTTGTGCCAATTTGATATCGCGCGTCGACTTGCAAAAGTCGACGCACGACGCGCGATGCGAAAAGTCGACGTCGTGTTTTGAAACGCGACGTCGCCCTTTCCGTCGCGCGTCGCGCGTCGACTTTTACAATGCTAAAGAGATAGGCCAAAACTCGACGTCGTGTTTCAAAAGTCGACGTCCCCTTTTGGCTTATCTCTTAGCATTGTAACAGTCGACGCGCGACGCGCGACGGAGAGGGCGACGTCGCCTTTCAAAACGCGACGTCGACTTTTCGCGTCGCGCGTCGTGCGTCGCCTTTTTGAAGAATCAAAACTCGACGCGCGACGGAAAAACTCGACGTCGCGTTTTAAAAGGCGACGTCGCCCTCTCCGTCGCGCGCCGTGCGTCGACTTTTACAATGCTAAGAGATAGGCCAAAAGGCGACGTCGACTTTTGAAACACGACGTCGAGTTTTGGACTATATCTTTAACATTGTAAAAGTCGACGCGCGACGCGCGACGGAGAGGGCGACGTCGCGTTTCAAAACACGACGTCGACTTTTCGCGTCGCGCGTCGCGAGATCAAATTGGCACAAATAGAACACCATAGTGAGCTGCCAAATTCAACATGCTATTCCGGAAGCTATTATAATGAACCTCCGAGGAGTCTTCCACAATACTCCCATTCATCCGTCGGGTAAATAAAGATGTGCACTCAGTTTCCCAGAGACCCCAATCGGCATTTCTGAAATCCCACTTCTGTAATTTGATGTTGTTGTTGTCATTGCCCACTTCAAAAGCGATGAGTCTGGGATCTGAACGGAGGTAGCTCTCCTCAGGAACTTAAAAATTTTGGATTTTCCAGAAGAGGTTGTTGCTGCATAGGGCGAGGTCTATAATATTGCATCGGGTTGGAGTGGTATCATTTAACAAGATAATGTCTTTAGAAATGAAGTACTGGAATTGGGTGCCACCTTGGCTGTTGGAAAAGTCGTTGTACCACTACTAATGTTTTCCACTGAAGTCTCCGGTGAGAATTACAGGCAGGTTTCCATGTAGAGCAGAGTCGTTCTCTTTTAGGGTTTGAGCGATTTTTGTTGGGCTGGCTTTGAGAGTGATGTAGATTGACCCGAGCAGAATGTTGATGTTTTCTATATTGACCACTACTGCCTTCACATCATCCGTTTGTAGGTCTTTTGTAGGGAAGTGTTTTACATCAGGCCTGAATATAATGGCTGCCCCTCCCCCTTCTTGCCCGGTACGTTTGCTGGTAGTCCACTTCCAGTCTTTAAGACACACTTACTGGTGCCGAGGTTAGGATGCCAGATTTCAGTTGAGCAGAACATCTTTGTTGATCCGCATAATTTCTCAACGTATTTGAAGGAAGTATTGATGGATTGTACATTGGCTTGTGCTATCAGCATGCTAATCAGGCAGGTCACAAGGATGATATTAGAGATGCAGGCCCTCCTCTTTTTAGGTTGTTTTCCATGATGCTGAGATAATGTGATTTGTTGTGGCTAGCTGGGTGTTCGAGACCACAGTTGACACATTTCGGTGGACTTCTGCAAGTATCTTGGTGTGAGCCCCACAATTTTCACATTTTTGCGAATTGTGGCAGGTTTTTTCGAAATGCCCCAAAAATTGACAGTTGAAACACCGTAGTGCAGTGAATCGTTTGCTCCTATAACTTATAAGGTTCCACTCGCATTGGTTTTCCTATGATTATCTGTGTTTCGGTTCGAGTCTTCAGTTCAGGATTGTTAGCAAAGGACTGTCACAATTGGAAGGGGTTTGCCAGAGTCCTTATAACGTAATCTTCTAATTTGTGACGCTGGTCTGGGTTGAAACGGCTTCACAGATTTTGCTGCATTCCAGAGAAGAGTCAATGTCTTTTAGAATGCACTTTGTTGAGGGTTCAGTTTCATGAAGTCGACAACGTGTGCGCTGCCGTTGAAAGCTTCCTCGGGCCAGTCGCTCTCAAGGGTTAGGGCTAGGGTTAGGTCCTTGCTGTCCTTATAATGAAGCAGGTAGGTAAATCCAATGTTCACCTCAGGTTTGTGTGTGAGGATCTCCTTTTTAATTGCGTTACTTTCAGAGTACTTTCTGGGGATTTTGAGAATATTATCTTATTGGTCAGCCAGTGGGTCTCTCCAGCGATAGCTGCGGATATTGTTGTTTATCTTTTCGCTGGGTTCCTTTATGGTTGAAGCAGAGATGCTTGTTGCGGCTGGAAGGTTAACGGTAGGTAGGTCTTTGAAGCTTTGGTTAGCAGTGGCAGATTTGTAGTTATGGATGTGTTCTCCCTTATGTACTGGTAAACTATTTACGATGCACAAGGGGCATGTATAATGAATGCCAGAAAATTCGTTGAGCTTGCTGATAATTGCACTGAGGTACAGGTGTTACAATTTTGTGGGGATCACGCTGGCATGGACTAGAGTTTAATTTACCTTTTGATTCAGTTATTTGATCCAGTGAAGGAGATGAAATATTTTGATCCAGTGAAGGAGATGGAATTTTTCGTTGTTTTCCTTCCTGTCTTTTTGTAGTTTTTCTTGACTATCCACAGGATCTGAATTCTGTGTTGCATCCGCAGTGTTTGTGTTGAGTGTAGTGTTCTTCGTACTGCTTCTCATTTTGGGAGGCATTCAACTTTGTTTTGGATGGACTTGCAGACTTCCAGTCCTCAGAATTAAATAGTTGTATGGTTTCCGAACATATATGGAGGTGTTGCTATCACAAGCTTGAATCGAATGTAAAAGTTGTTGTTGTTGTTAACGTGGCCAAGGAGATCAAGTACACACATTGTCAGTTTGAGTATTCTCTGGCCTTAGAGGATAAACAATGGACGATTTGCTGTCGTAGATCACTCACATAGTAAATAAAAACTTCTAGAAATGTAATAAAATAATCAAATTGACCCAGGAAGGATTAACTGAAGAAAAAACTTAGAATATTTGGAGAGCAAAACAAAAAACATGACTACACCACCGCCATCTTGACTACTCCAACCGCCGGAGATCCGTCTACTACTCGCGAACTACGCATGCGCATCATGACGTCCTCAACCCATTCGGAGTCTGTACCAGAGCTTCAATATGACACATTGTTCGATCCATTTAGGCCACGTGTGGCCCATAGGGACCGTGTATAGTGATCTAGAGACAATTAAACGTAACATTAAAAGAGTGATGGATAAAGATGCCGGCCTAATGACAAGAAGTCATATGACCCCAAAGACAAATATAATGACTACGTATTTCTGAAAACATCACAAGAACCAAAAGTTATTCCTGTAATGATTTGTATCCCAGCCACGCTTTTATTATGTAATTACAAGCGTCTAGTCCGTCATTCATAATACAGCCGTCGTCCATTAGAGAATATCCGCGTCCATAATCCAAAGACCTATTCCATTTTCCACATAACAGTATTAGCACCAAATTCAAAAGGACAATCATAGTATACATAAACCTAGGCTTGTTTCCTGCAAGAGAGAAGCGGTCAACAGTTTTCAATGATGCCGGCAAGACATGCTGATTTTCCAAAAATATCAAATCCGTATCGCTGATCAGTATTCTTAATCCATAATATTCGTTATAGAGTCGTCATCTAAAAAAACATGTATCTCAGTCACGCTTTGATTGTGACTGTTCATATGAGTACCATGAGGATCTTGAAGTACATGGGTTCATACGGCCCCTAGCCCCGGGTTAAGCGGAATTAGACACAAGTTACGAAACGTAGCGCCATAGATCTTGCACGCTACGTTCGTATTTTGCTATCAGCATGCGATATGTATCGCCAAATTTGAGAAACTTTGAGTGGAGGCGCTTGGTGGAATAGCCCTGTTTTATAACCCATATAGCCCAATCAAGTCCACAAGTTCACAGGGCGCACTCGAAATTGTCATCTTTCTCTACTACTCTCAGATTGCGTATGCGCATCATGAGGTCACCACCCCAGTGATTGTCTACACTACGAGTGCTTCAATGTGACACCTTGAACACCATGTTTACTTCCAGGAAGGTGCATCAATCGTTCAAATACGTCCCTGCACATCCCTAAACTGCCATATTTTGCTACTACTTCGCGACTGCGCATGCATACCATGACGTCACTTACAGTCCAAAAACCGCCTCAATCGTAGTCTATACACCGGGAGCTTCAAGACGAAAACCTTTACACCATATTTGGACCCAGGATGACCTCTAGATGGTTCATACCCATCATGCACAGCCCCATGTGCCATCTTCTCCACTACTCCTCGAATGCGCATGCGCACCATGTCAGTTCTTGTAAAAATCACCCGAGTCGTAGTCTACAAACCGAGATCTTCGAGTAAAACCCTGAACAGCCCATCTAAAGCAAGGATGGTACCGAAAACGCACAAATATGCTCCTGAGCACCCCGAAAATGTTTTCTTTCACTACCACTCCTCGACTGCGCTTGCTCACAATGACGTCACTTCCTAGGGCAATAATCGTCTCAATCTCACCCCAAAACGCCCTGCGTACCTCATAAATGCCAGCTTTCGCTACTAGGCATCGACTGCGCATACAGTGTTATTCTAGAAGGTAAAACGTGTCTTTGAGCTGATCGGTCATCACAAAGCCCGAGCTATCGTATATATTAATTCCGGCAGAGCGGTGGTGTGTGTTTACTTCATTGTGTCTACATAAACATCTGCAATACAAGTGCGGCTGAGATGCTAAGCCAACGTGCAAGAATCCTCCGTATTCTAGAGTCTGAATATGAGGTGCCGGGAGCTTTCCTGTGGAATCATTTTGTTGCTTTTTAGTCGTCAGGTAGAAATTTTTCCCACCTCCAACATCACTCTCCTATTTATTATCTGTATGTGGTAGGATTCTACTGGTGGACTGTTAGTCCCCAAGGCCCGCTGTTTGACAAATACATGTATGTTTATTGTCTTGGTGGGAAATTTAACCCGCACGACGTATGGGATTACAGGTTAGTTGTTTTTAGCATTCATGTAACCACCTTGTTTACCCCGTGTTACATATCTCTCCAATGTGTCTCATTGGTACGAGATGGATGTTGATCGCCGTGTCAAACTCTCAAGTGCTATTAGTCCATGTTTTGATGTTACAAATTGGCGGTTATGTAGGTATCAGGGGCCGCGGAGCGGAGGGAGGCTACCCCCCACTTTTTGGGACCGCAATGTTGTAATTACAAGCGTCTAGTCCGTCATTCATAATCCAGCCGTCGTCCATTAGAGAATATCCGCGTCCATAATCCAAAGACCTATTCCATATTCCATATAACAGTATTAGCACCAAATTCAAAAAGACAATCATAGTATACATAAACATAGGCTTGTTTCCTGCAAGAGAGAAGCGGTCAACAGTTTTCAATGATGCCGGCAAGACATCATGATGTTCCAAAAATATCAAATCCGTATCGCTAAGTCCTATCTTAGATAGCCCCAATCCAACATTTAACATGGCCGCCCCCCAGCCCCCCCCCCCCACACTTTTAAATGTGCACCCACCACCTTTCAGCGCCTTATGAAGAAACATCTCTGAGATTGGAACTTAAGGTAATGTCTTAATAAATATAATGATGACGTTCTTATATTTTCCACGATATTCGAGAAGCATATCCAACGACTAGAGGCTGTCTTGAAGAACAACGTTTGAAATTAAAGCTGTCAAAATGCAAGTTCTTCTGGAACAAGGTGAGGTATCTGGGCTAATAGCTTCCAAGAGGGTTATGAAGACTGATCTGGAGAACACTGACGCTCTTAGGCGATGGCCCATGCCACAGATTTGAGCAAATTTCTCGGGTTCACCAGATGCTATCATGAAGATCGATATCATGGAGACATTTTTCCATAAGGTACGGATAGGTGGCGGTCGTATTAATGAAACCGAAATCCAATTACAAATGCGGTTACAGCTGCAGTCGTATTCAATATACTGCTTCGACCTCTATAATTATATCTGCAAATTTGATCTAGTGATACTCAAAATGGTCAATATTTAATGTTTCGGTTAATATAACAGAAGGATGAAAGTAGCTCTACAAGCTCTTATGTATCAAAAAAATTCCCTGCCTCAGACCAGTCCACACTATTGTTCGATGAATTGAGTTTCTGCATGAAACACTGTACTTATCTTCCAAGTTTCCATACCATTTCTCCAACATTCTGGATCATATGTATTACTTTGACATTTTTTTATCGTACATATAGTGTATACAAGTACTCTGTAACATAACAATAATGTAATGTTAACCTGAAAGATAAGTAATGCTATTGTTTGATGGAGTGATTGAGTTTAATGAAACCTTGTGCTTGTCTTCTATGTTTTCCGGGTATCTTACCTTTTAAAGATGCTTTTCATTAAAAAGTTAGATTGTGTGTACTGGTACATAAAAACGGGAAAAGTTTACAATGTTTATAATTATCCTTTTATCTGAATATCAACAGTTAATATTCCAAGATCTAATATGTCTGCGTTTTCAGCTTGCGGGAACATGATTTTTCCAAAATATTGGCAAAGAGAAAATGTATCTACAGGTTTAAATGTTTATAATCAGCTTGCGGGAACATGATTTTTTCAAAATATTGACAAAGAGAAACTGTATCTACGGGTTTAAATGTTTATCAGCTTGCGGGAACGTGATTTTTTCAAAATATTGACAAAGAGAAAATGTGTCTACGGGTTTAAATGTGTCCACCATGGTGTTACACAAATATTTCTAAATGCTAATGGCGTTTTCCGTCTTTCAATAACGTACTGATTAGTGCATTCATTTAGCTACATGGCAGGTTATCAATTATTACCTAGCTGCATCACTTATGTAACACAACTTTAATTGTCAACGTACAGGAATGTGGCGCTAGATTTCAAGTCCTATATGTAACCCGATACGCCAAATTAATGCTTGCTGTGCCAGTCCAGAAACCTCCGTAGGCAATTAAATTGATCTCGTGTTACATGAGGGAGGTGAGAGAGCAATTGAATTGTATTACAAAATAATTCAAGATGGCGGCCGAGCAGGCGCAGGTATGAAAGCATACTGAAATGGGGTAAGAAACTGCTACTACAGTCTGTTACTTATTCAGTACTAAAACGGGTGATATTTCGCTTCCTGGTTTTACCGCATACCCAATTCTCCCTCTGGCACTGAAGAGCGGTATGCAGGGGAGAAGAGCAGGAACTATCAAGCACAAACCAGGTGACGTCATAGTTCTTCTAGGTAAAACAAGCGCATGTGCGAAGCTACGCGAAGAATGACTAGATTTTAAACACAGTATCTGGTAGAGTGATTCGGTGGCCGAGTGGGTTAGAGAGGTTCGGCTGTCGGCAAAAGGTTCGCGTGTTCGAGCCCCCTCAGACAGACTGTAGTAGCAGGGTGTTAGCTGGAAATGGAGTGCTATCATACCTCGCAGGCGGGTTGATTTTCTGCTCTCTCGTTTTCATGGCTTTTTACCATCTTTCTGTCCGTCGAAATGAGTTTTATACCAACAAAGGGTTCGTGAACTCGCCGGATTTGCTGGTAACTACGTATTTTATGTCTACTGATGATATGAAAAGCATATACGGTGAGGAAATCTTACTGAAGTCATTGAATATTGGGGCTCCTATATCAAAGTACAGTCAACCGAAGAGGTACCATAAGGGGAAAAGGAACTTCACAAACTACTATTTGATCGTGATATTATTGCTGAGTGGTGACATTCACCCCCAACCGGGCCCCCAACAGCAATCGGCCGACTTACACGTTGAAAGGTGTGCAGCCCAGGTGACGCGCAATTTACCAGTGAGCACAGACTCGGACCAAACAATAGCCCATTCAATTAACACCAACATTACAATCGATGGGCGAGCTGACCTGGTAGATAGACCTATTCAAATGAGTGATATCGACAACTCATTACTAAACCTGTCTCGAAACGGTCAACGTCTCTGCCAGCTGAATGCTCGAAGTATATTTCCAAAACTTGACGAACTGAAAAATACACCCCTAAAGCCAAGCAAAGAGGCGGCAACGATTTGGTGTAAGACTCACGAAATATAATTGACAAAGGATCTGCTGCAAGTTGTATTGTCAGTCTTTTGTCCAGGATATTACCTTTTCAATGGGAGGTCTTACACCAAAGCCTTGCCAAAGAGGCTGACATTATTGGTTTCACTGAATCCTGGCTTCATAAAAATGTCAGCGATTCAAGATTCAAGATTCAACTTTATTGTACGAACACCCCAGTAGGGTAGAGTACATAACAGAATAATAAAATCAAATCAATACAGAACAGACACATTGATATATATACATACTGCATGATAAGACATCAAGGGCAGTTATGGCGGGTTCCGGTCTATACAGTTTAACTTGGATTTACCCTCATGTACCAGTTGTATACTGTATTACATATTATGTTAGTTAAAGGTATATCTACCAACGACATGATAAAGATAAATTTATCTTTATCTGATAATTCATCAAAGCCAGGGTAAGTGGCCGTGACCTTGGTAAACAAGATATCTCTCTGTGCATCATGAATTGAGCAAGACAACACAAAGTGCATTTCGTCCTCTATTAAATTACACCGGTCACACAGACGTTGTTCAACCGGTATTGGTGGTTTAACATGCCGTCCGGTCTCGATTTTAAGCTTATGGTTACTTAGTCGGAAGTAGTGTACATTGCGTAAATGGGCAATCCTTTCACCCGGATGTAGAGGTCATTTGGGGCGGAAACGAGGCGGGAGGAGAGGTCAAGTGCAGTATAGTTCCGGCAGAAGGACCAAAAGCTACCTCCAATCCAGGAGAGTTCCAATTGTTGGAGGGGATGTATTCAGGATGTATTCCTCCGCGGTGATGCGGTTCGGCCGCGGTTTTGGCGGTGATTCGGTCTCGGGAAAAAGCTTCCGCGGAGAAAAAGTAGTCCCTAGATAAAATGGTCCGATGGGGTCGAGTGAGGTATCAAAGTGAAGCTTATGTGAAGGGGCATCTGATGGGCTGGGCGTGGGGTTGAAATATCGGCCTTCTGCGCATGCGCGGTGGCCGAAGGGTATGAAAATAGCCTTTTTGAGAGCTAGGGGAGTCCCTAATGGTCCAATGGGGTCGAGTGAGGTATCAAGGTGAAGCTTATGTGAAGGGGCATCTGATGGGCTGGGTGTGGGGTTGAACTATCGGCAATATGCGCATGCGCGGTGGCCCAAGGGTATGGAAATAGACGTGTTGGAGCTAGGGGAGCCCGTAATGGACCAATGGGGTCGAGTGAGGTATCCATGTGAAGCATTCGTGAAGGGGCATCTGATGGGCTGGATATGGGGTTGAACTATCGGCATTCTGCGCATGCGCGGTGGCCCAAGGGTATGAAAATAGCCGTGTTGGGAGCTAGGGGAGCCCCTAATGGGCCGATGGAGTTGTATGAGGTATCCATGTGAAGCCTAGGTGAAGGGGCATCTGATGGGTTGGGTGTGCGGTAGGAATATCATTCTGCGCATGCGCAGACGCAATGCGGAGCTCTCGTCCAATCAGAAGCGAGTATTTCAAATCCGTCACACAGCACTCGTCCAATCAGAAGCGAGTATTTTGACCCGGTGCATTATGGGGCATATCCAAGATGGCGGCACGTATGTTCAAGATGGCGGCACATCCGGTGTCGAAAACTGGTCATTTTGTCGGGATGTGGTCACCTAGTGTCGAAAACTGGACCCTGTATGGGTCCCGCTCTACGTGTTGGGGTCTAGGGGAGCCACGAGTGGTCCAATGGGGTCGAGTGAGGTATCAAAGTGAAGCCTAGGTGAAGGGGCATCTGATGGGCTGGGTGTGGGGTTGAACTATCGGCATTCTGCGCATGCGCAGTCTGGCCGTAGTATACAAATAGCCGTGTTGGGGTGTAGGTGGGCCCCTAGTGGGTCGATGGGATCGAGTGAGGTATCCATGTGAAGCCTAGGTGAGGGAGTTACACTAGGGTGTCGTTTCCATTCTGCTGCGTAGGTCACGTGGGGGTTGTGACGTCACTTCCGGGTTTTTCACTAAAAAACTACCTCCAAACATAGAAGAGTTCCAAATGTTTCCCCTTAGACGTCCGTACGGTCAACCGCCGGGACCTTTTCCCGCCCCGCCCCGCCCCGCCCCGCCCCGGCCCGGCCGCAGCGCGCGCGCGCGCGCGGGTCAAAAGGTCAAATCCAGGTCAAACGGTCTTCCTTCGGAGAATACATAGAACTTATAGTCATCAACTTCATCTATACGTGTTGGACGAGTCTTCACTCACCGTATACACGTACCTCAATGAAATGCCCGCTCCAAACCTAGACCAAAAACACGTACTTGGTCTGTGGGCTGATTTCATTGGCTCTCTATTTTTACTATAGTGCTCTTGCATTCTAACCTTGATGGGTTACATTTTGGCCCCATCCTACACCACTGATTTCAGTTTGACGGAATCTCCACAATGGGCATTGATGCATTATGAATAAAACACACAACACGGGTTTTTTTTTTTTTTTGGTGAGATCTCATTTTTTTTATTCAGTGAACAACAACAACGTGAGAACAACCACGTGAAAACTGAAGCCCAGAACAAGGGGCTTGTACATTGAAAGAACTGAAGCCCAGAACAGGGGGGAGCTTGTACATTGAAAGAACTGAAGCCCAGAACAGGGGGGCTTGTAAACTTAAGCCCAGAACAGCGGGCTTGTGTACATTGAAAGAACTTAAGCCCAGAACGGGGCTTGTACATTGAAATGATCGGCGGCCCAGTCATATACGAATACATCGCGGTCCTCGACCTTGGGGTACTCGTCAAACATCTGTACGATGGTAGATAAGGGTCTTCCCCGGCATCGATGGTACAGGTAAAACAAGCAATATTGTCCGCACACGCCACTGGTCAGGCTTTGCAACGTTTGACTGTTCCAACACCACGTCTCTGTGCCTTGATCCATGAAGTCTGTTAAATCGGGATGGAGGGTGGCAGGCCGTACGGGTCAAAGTATTCGCCCTGCTGTTCTGTCAAGTACACGGCCACCCAGTGTTCACCGGGTCGCTCCATCGGGTCCGTGTTGAGAACGTAAGCAGCAGGATACACAAGGTCTAATGGGAACACATCTCGGGCGAACACCCCTTGAAACATCATACGTGTCTCTGGGTCATTCTTCAGCACGGTGGTTATCTGCTCTGTATCCATGTTAGGTGGAGAAGTCACACAGCACATTGCGCGCCTTGTCCACTTGAATGATGTTGTCAAACTCGGCGTAGCAGATCACATTGACGGTGCTCCGGAGGGCTCGTTGAAAGTGGATTTCCAACCGTAAATTGCCTTGCTTGGCCAGGGCCAGCTGATGGTCGTTCTCTAAGGTGGGGTCAGATCGAAACAGAACAACGTGTATCCGTTCCCGTAGTCCTCCCGACTGATGAAATTCCCTTCGTCCTGGTTGATTTGACCGGTGGCTGTAAACAGGCTCTGATAGGCTCGAATGAAATTCTCGCGCCCAAAGTTCGGGGTTAAGGCGGTGGCTGGCACCTGTTGTCCATCCACATGCAGGGCCACAAAATTGATGCCGAAATGTTTAAAGTCAAACGGATTCTCTGGGTAGGCTCCACTGAAACTGGTATTTTCCACACAGGCCAGGATCAATCGCTTGGGTAGTTCCCCAGGAACAGGTTGTCTTTGTTGGCGCTCATATTTCCAGCAGACACGGAGAACACTTT
>JAVTVY010004654.1:0-41666 GCA_036873755.1 Hanleya hanleyi
CCTGGTCTGGTGCCTACGTGTCTGCGTGAGTGAGTTCACGTGCCGAACACCTGGGTCCCCGAATTGCAACAATGTTGCACGTTCGCTACAATGTTGCGGCGACCGTGAACACCTGGTCTCACTGCGTGAGTGAGCTTGTGTGCCAAACACCTGGCTCCGAATGGGGCGTGACCTGTGAACATGATAGGACATGTACTGACCTGTCTGTGGGGTTTTTCCACAATGTCGTTCACCTTCGTGTCTTTTCGGTGAGGTCCGCCATCTTCAGAACATGATAGGCCATGTACTGACCTGTCTGTGGGGTTTTCATCCCGTCTCTGACCTTGGATCATGTTTAGACATGTTAGGGGATTCCTCCGCGGTGATGCGGTTTGGCGGTGATGCGGTCTGCCTCCGTGAACAGAAAGTAGTCCCAAGTATGTAGAGGGCTGAGGGTATGTCTGACTGTATGGAATGCATGTATTGACTTGTGTCTGGGTTTTTCCCATCACGGGGAGTGCGCAGGTGTATGACGTCACTTCCGGTCTGCGTGAATCGGGCGTGACCTGGGTATGACTGTATGGGATGTACTGACTTGGTTCTGGGTTTTTTCCTTCATGCGGCGGTCACGTGATTAGGAGTGCATGTACGGACTTGTATGCCGTCCATTCATTTGAGTCGGGGACTTGGGGTCCCTACGGAAGGATTTTGCAAGTCATGAGTGGGTGTATGTAAAATGAGGATTTGTCTCGAAAATATAAAAAGCGGAACATGGACTTTACCTCTAAAATAGGGGAAAACCCCTATCAACTCTATCCCAAAGGGCTAATATCGGTCCCTGGCTTATCGGGTTATGCCTGGAGTGGGTGTATGTAAAATTAGGATTTGTCCCGAAAATATAAAAAGCGGAACACGGACTTTACCGCTAAAATAGGGAAAAACTCCTATCAACCCTATCCCAAAGGGCTAATGTCGGTCCCTGGCTTATCGGGGCCTGCTGAGAGAGTGGGGGAGTGGGTGTATGTAAAATTAGGATTTGTCCCGAAAATATAAAAAGCGGAACACGGACTTTACCCCTACAATAGAGGAAAACTCCTATCAGCCCTATCCAAAAGGGCTAATATCGGTCCCCGGGCTTATCGGAGTCTGGGTGCATGGGTGGGTGCATGTAAAATCAGGATTTTTCCCGAAAATATAAAAAACGGAACACGGACTTTACCCCCTAAACTAGGGGAAAACCCCTATCAAGGGCGTATATTGACTCCCGTTGACCTTTGTGGTCCGAATGCGTCGTGTGAGGTGTCATCTTGTAGCAATAGCTGAAATAGCTCAGAAGTTCTGATTTTCTAGATATTCCATGAAATTGTCACTAATTCTTCGAAATGCAGTGACGCCCGTCAACGCTCGTAGTTACGCCTTAACGCTCTAACATAACGCCTTGACGCCATGATATAGACCGGAGAGAGAACGACAACAACAAGGATGACATATGAGAGAACAACAACAACAAGAAGGTTTTTTTCATATAGTTTATTTTCTCCAATGTTACATCATACCCACGCTGGGGGAGCCGCGTTGGGTATGTTTACAACTCAAGAAAACTCTTGTCCAATCAGAGGCCGCCATTTGCATCTTTCATATTTGTTCTTGTCCGTTAGATGTATTTTCGGCTGCTCTTGTCTGTCGCCATTTCAGAAAGTTCCATCTTTGCTCGGTGTGACCTAAGCGTCGTCGGGTAGGCCTGGATATTCTTCGGGCAGCATGTCCTGAAACAGTTGTTTGCGCATTCTGATCGTATTTTCCAGGGCCTCGGTGGGTGGTAATCCCATAGCCTCTTCCAAGTGACGCTTGGTCTTCATGATGGACCTGTGCGTGGGGACGCCTTTCATTTCAAGCGGTAGTAAGGTATACTGTTCATAGATCGCCATGGCTGTTTTCCTGATGCGGGGCGCATTTGGGTGTACGCCTGTTGTAAATTATCCTCTCCGGCGTCCTCGATCGCAGCAGCGTAAGTATTGATGGCTGCTGTCACAATACGATCCCAGAAGGTAGGCTCTGCCTCACTTTCCACGGACGTAGGCTGACTATCTGAGGTCAAGCTCTCCGTATCACTAGATAGACTCTCAGCAATCTCTGTTTCGGTATCAGTCGATACACTCTCAGCAGTCTCTGTATCAGCATCCGCCTCAACGGACTCCTCGGAGTCTTCAATCCCATGTATATTTTTCTGGTGTCGCATCATATCGTAATTTCTGGAAAACGTGCGTTCGCACTCAGAGCAAGTATAAGCCATGTTCACGGTTAAACGTCGACTGTGCGTGTTTTTGGAAATACGCTTGCATTTATAGAAAGTAACGCCCATCAACGCTTAGCTTAACGCTTCAACGCCGTGGTGAATTAGCTCAGAAGCTCTGATTTCCATGGAATTGACACGAATTCATCGAAATACAGTGACGCCCGTCAACGCCCGTCGTTACGCCTTAACGCCCGTCTCAACGCCTTAACACACTTTCTTAACGCTTTAACGTCGTTCAATGATGCGTTCGAACAAATGTTTCTTTTGTGCTATTGCTCTGACATACGCCGCTTTCCAGTTCATGCCCGAGGTTTTCAACATCGACGCTGTTCTTTCAATTTCCGTATGGACTGGAATTTCCGTATGGACTGGGTCCTTATCCAACAATTTCATATGGGTCTCGAGGTCGACATACCGCTGACGTAAAGCCCGTCGTAGTCTGGGTGCCAATCTGTTATGGGCTAAAATTGCGGCTTCCTCTTTCGAATACCCTTTGCGTTGAAACTTGTTTTCTGTGACCCTCAACGTCTTGCCCATCTCGGCGTTCATACTTTCTTTGAACAAATCCTTCCATAGCCTCGAGTTCACATTATGTTCATTCCCTTGTTCGGGTTTGAGTTTGTCCTTCACGGTTGGGTGATATTCCAGGACTGATGGTATGAAGGGGCCCCGCTGTATGGGGGTGGGTTGCTGCTGCTGCTCTACCAGATGTGGACTCGGTGGATGGTGTCGGGGTATATGACGTTGCGGTGATCCCTCGCCGGGTAGCAGGTGGCTCGTCAGCCGGCGATCTTCAGGGGTATGGGCTTTTAAATCTACGAATAGGTGGTGGTGGTGGTGGAATGTGGTGGTGGTGGTGTGTGTGTGTGTGTGTGTGGTGGTAGTGTGTGGTCGTGATGTTGGTGGTGGTGTCTGTATACAAGGATGAATGCGTATTACTGAAACAAATCAGCTTGATCATTCGAAAGTCTTTCGAAAATTTGCAAATAATATAACACATGTTCTAATATAGTTCGCTATGGTGTAAATCACTCTGTTCTGTGGTATTATATATATTAGTGAGTTTATATATTAGCAATTATCACCTTAATGGTCATCACTATGTTACGATCAAAAACACTTTTTGTCAATCAACCCTTACAGGCCTGGGAAGGGGCCCTCCTCGAAATATTTCCCTTACTCCTTGAGCTAGGGATCTGAAACTGTCCACAATAAAACTTGTCAAGATATTCTCTCCTGCAACAATACATAGTAAATTAGGCATCGATTATCTGATATGAAATAAAATAATTTCACCTTTATCGACAGAAAAGCTAAAATTCTGAAGAAATTATCGCTTTTTTGGTACTCTCATGAACGCCATTTTGAAATTGCCCATGACACGTTGCTCGGAGGGGTACCAGTATGCAAATAGATTAAAAAAGACCCCAATATGGTAGGCTATACAATCAATGAGTGTCACCTCCTAATTTAATGTCGTTCGAAGATAGTATAGAAAGTTAGGTAGGGAATTGGGGCATAATGCCCCCAGGCCAGGTAGGGTAAATGGAAAAATCGTGCTATCATGTTTCTCGCTATGAACCACAGTATTGTGACATTCCACGGCGATCAAACAGAGGTCGCACGTTTCTCGAATTAGTTACTTGGGGCTTGGCCTTTTTATAGATGAATTAATCAAGCTCACGAAACGAACGTAGATCCATGTCCTACAGCGACATGAGAGGTCGCCATTGATCCTAACCGTCCATGGGAAGTTTGGGCTCTAGTGAGCCAGATTCTTTTAATTTGAGGAAATCCTCATGTTACCTATGCTTTCTCCAAGATGTATACTTGAGCACGGTATAAAAATATGCCCACCAGAGCCTAGTCCATACTTCTGGCCCCTTCCATTGATTGTGTGTAATTAACAGTTCATTAACCTTTTACATCCACCACGGCAGCTCGAAATTACGCCACCATGTTGTTGTTCCGTTTCAAGCCGAAGACCACCATATCTCAATATTCCGCTGCAATCATCCACAGGTTACATGTTTCCCGCTTGATTTAGTACTTGCTATTTATAGATGACCGCTACTCACAATATGAGCCGAATTGATCGAGAATTGTGCGTTGATCGTACATGTGCTACAGAATGGACGCCATGACAGATCGCCATTGATCCTAACCTGCCATGGACAGATTCGCATGACTGAGCCAGGGTTGAGAATTGAAACTTTTGCGATTTCAGGAATCTTCTGCGAAATCGTCAAATGATATTGATTCCGAATAAAATTATATCCCTAGGATCAACTAAGGGTCGGGCTAACCAGTTATTCTTTAATAGTACTAATTGCTCGAGTCAAGGCCAATGTATAGTCACCAGCTTCTGTCAGTCGAACCTTGGCAAAAAGAGTGTGGATTTTACGTCTGGAATTATGTTCCGCTATGCAATATCATTATAAGGACATATCCCGTTAGTTTCTGTGAATCACGTGATGGCATACACGAAGGCATTCATCAATGCAAGACAAAATATTTGTGGAGTACAAAACCGCAGTGGTCTGACGAGTGAGTATGACACCAATGGCCGACTTGCGCAAAACCAACTTTCCAATCAGATTCCTATATTGGCACTTCCTGTTTGTCGATTCTGGCCCAGTTACCAATCAACTGACAGAACTACCAATTCCGGTTTATCTTCTGGGCCTATTGTGCAAGCCTCCCATTGTCTGGCTACGCAAAACAGACGCTACTGCCACCGAGCCACATTCACTCCAACAAAATGAGTGGTTCAGTGAAGGTGATATAGAACGTAAACCGTTTCGAATCGGCGATATGGCTTACTTGTAAATCACAGAATTGTAGATAACAGGATTGTAAGACGAACGTAAGAAATGCCTTAAATTTATCATGCATGCTCACCTGATGATATGATAGAGATGTGTCTAAACTGAAAAACTATTCTCTGAGAATCCTGAATATATGTCATGAAACATTCCGCCACTTTAGCTCACCTGCAAAATATTTCTTGCATTTCATTAAAGAATTATCCATAGCATGTTGAGGACTTTCTTTAAGATGCAATGGAAGGTTCCTTACCAAATTATGGACTATTCCACTGGTGCTATAGTTAAGGAATGTGTTGAGAAATTTCCTTTCCATCTATATGACTATGACGTGTAAAGAATAGAGGAGTTTTACTATCTCTCTAAGGGACTGTTGCATATATGCATATCGGTCCTTTGAAGTATGCTGATTTCGATAGCGTTTATTAGAAAACGTTGACATTTCTAGTTATGTTTATACATCATCTGTTTGTGTCCGGTTCGCATATGGACAGGAGCCCAACATTCATATGATATTGTATGTCTATTCAACGGGAGTATCATATAGGTGACATTATCTGTAATATGCATTATCTGGAAATAATAATCCTGTCCCAGGATCATAAATTATTAGTGAATATCAGAATATCTTCATCATCCATAGTTCATTATTGAAGGTCATCCCTGTAAAAATACCTGAATCTATCTATCTAGTTTCGTCCGCGACAAATATAAACATACAGTCTGATATTTTCACGCTCTGAGAGGATACTGGAAATTTTCGAAACCTTCAGTTTGACGTATTTCGATGAAATCTATATGCTCATTTTTAGTTCTGATATATTTGCCTGACTTCAGCAGCCCATGTATCCTGTTAGATGTTATAGTCTCTGCTTCAGGTGAACAGTTAATGAATTTTATGCATTCATCACCTCCTGTAGCTTTCACGGATTCCATTCATATACGTCTGTGGATGCCACAATACCACAGAGATAAAATGCAGTAGTGAATCTGCCTGTCCACTATTGTATCGTTTCTGTGTGAACAAAAGTTGTTTTTCTCTATAGCATTTGTGTCAGAACAATGGGTACTATGTTAAGAGAAAAAAAACATGATTTGTATGAGAGTCCTTAAAGTTTTAGAACAATGGGCTGTTGTTGAGAGAACAACGGATCCTTAATCGGATTAACATTTACTCGGATTAAATATTTTTAATGAGGACCTAGGATTATTTTGTCATATATATAATCGTCTGGAAGGACCTAGGATTATTTTGTCATATGTATAATCGTCCGGAAATGTTCCATCTCCGTGTTGGCATCAAACCGCATATGCCATCAACAATATTCATACTGCTTTTTTTCAAATATCAAGTTGTTAATTTAATTGTTATGAAAAGCTATGTTAAACTACAAGAATGCATAATCCAGGAACAGAGCAACTCAAAGGTCCAATAGTATACTCAACATTTTGTATTGCAACAAAGTAGCAAATAATATAACACGTGTTCTAGTATAATAGTTCGTTGTGGCTCGAATCACTATATACTAATATTAAATGTATCATTGTGTGCCTAGGTAATGATCACCAGTCATCGATTTTGTATTTACCAACGGTTTCTTTGAAGCCACTTCCCATAGGGATTTCACTGCCAATGAATACAATGCATTATTTGGATTTCATTATGCCTTTCTTTGTTCAGTAGATATCGTTACAAGCGCTATTTTTTTCAATTATATAACAAAAAGGATAGTGAAGAGAGATCATATGAGAAAGAATCGTTTGAAGCATATCGTCTATATACCTATTTCTGTAATTTTTATTCTGTTAAATACTTTTCATTGCATTTCTTAATCCCGTGGTTGAATATGCGTCTTTGTACACCTTTCCTACATACAAGCCATAAAAACTGGTAGAACTGCGGTGCGGGGGATTCAGAAATTTGTACCTGTAACAGTGCTTGGGATGAGTATTAGGGTACAGGATGGCAGGCTAGACTCAATTTCTTTTTAGATATTCACCAACGGTTTATTGTAGAGCATTTATATACACCATCCAAAAATAGGTCACCATATTGTTATCGCGTTTCTCCCTGTGGACTTAAATATCCCAACGTTCCCCTGCAGTCCCGCACAGGTCACGAGTGGTAAGTGTGATAGTCACTCTATGCGCTTTGGCTATCTTCAGATCCGAACCATTGAAGGTTCAAAGAGTCTGGTCCTTCCAATTTCAGGGACCTTCTGTGTAATCAGCATGTTATCCAATTTTGTATTTTTCTTTTTGCGATATGAAAGTATGAGTATAAAAGTATGTTCATTAGCATTAAATATGAGTAGAACAGATCCAGATCCTATGATGGCCGAGAGGGGCCATCGCGTCTTTCATTTCTAATTTAACGCGATGGAGCGATGGAGCTATGCGATGGAACGATGGAGCTATGCGATGCGCGATGGAGCTATGCGATGAAGCGATGGAGCTATGCGATGGAGCGATGGAGCGATGGAGCTATGCGATAAAAAGTCGCGCTATGCGATGCGCGATGAGGCTATGCGATGGAGCTATGCGATACGCGATGGAGCTATGCGATGGAGCGATGGAGCTATGCGATGGAGCTATGCGATGGGGCTATGCGATGGAGCTATGCGATGGAGCTATGCGATGGAGCGATGGAGCGATGGAGCTATGCGATGGAGCTATGCGATGGAGCGATGAAGCGATGGGGCTATGCGATGGAGCTATGCGATGGAGCGATGGAGCGATGGAGCTATGCGATGGAGCTATGTGATGGAGCGATGAAGCGATGGAGCTATGCGATGGGGCTATGCGATGGAGCTATGCGATGGAGCTATGCGATGGAGCGATGGAGCGATGGAGCTATGCGATGGAGCGATGGAGCTATGCGATGGAGCTATGCGATGGAGCGATGGAGCGATGAAGCGATGGAGCTATGCGATGGGGCTATGCGATGGAGCGATGGAGCGATGGAGCTATGCGATGGAGCGATGGAGCTATGCGATGGAGCGATGGAGCTATGCGATGGGGCTATGCGATGGAGCTATGCGATGAAAAGTCATTGCGCATGTAAATTTCCCCGGTGTGACAAAGGAATAGGCTGCTAATGTTTTCTGTAGTTTACTGTGGTTATGTACTAAATTTGATGGCAACCTGTTTAATCACGCTCATTGGCTTGTAAGGCATGATTTTGACTGGAGGGCCTCGCCGGTATTCCATCAGTTCCAGCCAAGATATAACACATACTCTCCCACCCCGTCACCCCTTCCTGCTAATGTTTTCCACAGTTTACTGTGGCTGTCCGTGATAAAACCCTATTGACAGCTCCCTCGATTAGTTTTATTCTAATGAGCAGTAAAGGACAGTCTTCCTCAGTACCATATTGCTATGCAGGTAACAAAGAAGCGTGTAGAGTATTCGTCAAATGATGTTTCGCGTTATATGGTCGTCTAACATCTTGCGATGTCACTGAAATCACATTATTCGGTTCATGTAACACGTATATCTTCAATAATAAATAAACGTCATTGGTATTTTTTATTATGTTCTAATTCGTAGGACTCAAACGAACACAAATTATTTATCGTTTCAACATCCGCTAGTTTATTTTCACCATAGAGTAGCCCGGTCCCGAAGCCCGGCCTCGCGCGGTACACAGAAATCATACAAAGGTGTGAAAATACAAGGTACTGAGGAGCCTTCCTGAACGCAAGGTGCCGCCCAGGCAAAAACAGAGATAAACACACTGGAGAAATACTCTGAAAACCTGTGTTCGTAGCACTGCACCAGACGTCTCCAGCTCAGGATGACAAACTCCATCCTGTACAGAATATCATAAAAGGAATAAATCGATACGTACAACTAGAAAGGAATGGAATCTGTCCAGTCTTGAATGGAGTAACCTACAAAATATAGATATGGAAAGCACGTAGTATGGATAGAGGAAATCCCATTAAAGCCAATTCCCATCTAATGCATATAGGAACTATTAATTTTAAATGAATGTGTTTTAATTAGGTCTTCTTGGACGAAGCACATGCAAATGGCAGGTAAATCAAGGTAAACTAAAGTGTACCGCAGCCTGGCTTGGCCTGGACATCGATGAGTAACACCGTCCACACACTGCCTTATAAGCCAGTAGATTACATAACGCTAGAGAACCAGACTACACCTGTCGCCTTTGTTATTCAGTACACCTGTTAACTGCTTTATTTCATTAGAATATCCGCGCTACTGTTAACATTCAGAGAACCCTCATTAGAATAATAATTCACGCGCGCCAACTCTCCGCGCCCCAAAAACAGCGCTCCTGTACCAACAATAAATATATCTATATTTAGCGTCATGTCAATATTATTTAATGATATTAAACACACACTATTCTGCCTTCACAGATGCATCGAATGCAGTCCACGTTCTCAAGAAAACTTCTATTTTATGTGTATTTACATACTGGATGAGGCACCATTTACTATGCATTAATGATATCTGACAAAGGAGGTACGAGCCATTCCGCAATGTAAGCGTCAAATCCGACACTCCATATTAACCGAGCAGCCTACACTTGTAGCTGATACTATTCAGTTTGTTTCATATGTATATGTCTTATATAGAGGTTATTCCTCATCACAACCAACTATTTTATAGTGTCAACGTGCACAAGCTGGGTTCTTTTGTTTTGGTAGTTATGCAACTCTGACCTACATTTAGAACAGAGGATTTCATCTCTGGTAGCATCTTCAAGTTTCCGAACTTCTTGCAGCCAGTTCTGTTGTAACGGAGAGTTTTTACCACAACACTCGCATTTCAACTTATTGAATGGCACATTTTGTGTACAAATTTGCCATCACTATATTACTTTGCTACTGCAATAAATGCATATCTATCTATTATAATATATAAGGCTATCTGTCTCCGATTGTCTGTTGGACTGCAGGCGGAAGTGCAAGTGGTGAAGAAAACTGAACAGCTTTAGGGATTTCTGATTAGAAAATATTTCCAAGAAATATCTGTTCATGGATCATTCAGCTATGGACAATGACTTTTCATCGCATAGCTCCATCGCATAGCCCCATCGCATAGCTCCATCGCTCCATCGCTCCATCGCTCCATCGCATAGCTCCATCGCATAGCCCCATCGCATAGCTCCATCGCTTCATCGCTCCATCGCATAGCTCCATCGCTCCATAGCTCCATCGCATAGCTCGATCGCATAGCCCCATCGCATAGCTCCATCGCATAGCTCCATCGCATAGCTCCATCGCATCGCTCCATCGCATAGCTCCATCGCGCATCGCATAGCTGCATCGTTCCATCGCATAGCTCCATCGCTCCATCGCGTTAAATTAGAAATGAAAGACGCGATGGCCCCTCTCATAAGATCCTGTGATAGTTTCCTGCTTATTTTGCTGACTTGAACCATTGCAATAGAGACACAGCTACTGAGGGCCTAAAGGACGAGTAAAGGAAGTTCATTTCCTGCACTTATGGATCTATAACATGGTGATTTGTCGAACAGATTTGTTCACAAGAAACAGACCTACTAATAATGCCTAGACACCTCAAAATGGGATAAAATTTAGCAAAAGACTGATATCTGACACGACAGATCCATTTATGCGTATTAAGGATAGCTGTCCACTTAGAGGGTCAAAATTGGTCATTTTATTTTTATTTCTTCATTCAAATATTTACTATTTCCTCTAACATTTGGTGAAAGAATGAAATCAAAATTATAAATAGAAGTGCTTCAATATTAGGATTAAAAATTTATTTTCCGAGGCACTGGAACAATTAAACAGATTGCCTTAGCTTGGGCTTGGCTACTATTATTTTTGTCTGTTAAATTTTCCTTTCCAAAACTCATTTCCGCAGTATTATGGTAAGCTAATTATCTATGAGTCTTACTTACTTACATTAATCTACCCCCTTCTGATCAAAACCATGCAAACATTCGTATTTTTGTTTCTAATTATAACAGTGACACTTCACTCAGACACCCGCCGTGAAGTGATCTACACAGGTGAACAATTCTCAGCTGAACAAGTGTTATCAAGTTTTTTAAGTTTAAATTGGACTTTAAACCGCCTTGATGAAAAAAACTTAGTGTAATAGTTATCCAGAATAAACCGGAATTCGAGTAGGTCCCATAAGACAGACGAGCTTTCATTGAACCCACCCACTGCCCTCAGGGGTATGTCCCCACCCCAGGGGATCTGGGCCGACCCTCATATATTCTATATCTATAGGTTAGCCAGGTGTTTAAAAGAGGACGTGATTCACATAGAACTAGATAAAAGCCCTACCAGTGACGATCTCGAATGGCACGCTATTCAGGTCTTCTTCAATAACAAACCTATTAGCATCATTAATTTATATCCCCCAGGAAGTCTAAAGAAAATCTCCCCAAAAGAACTGGACAACATCACAAAGAAATTTAACTCTCCTATTATCATATGCGGTGATTACAACAGTCATAACCCCATTTGGGACGACACTTGCACTAAGGCAGACGAAAAAGGTCAAGTAGTGGAAAAATGGCTTGACCAAAACAACCTATGCTATTTAAATAATGGCCACGGGACGCGAATAGACATGAACACCGGTAAACTATCTGCAATAGATTTAACTATTGTCTCCCCTGATCTAGCTATTAAATCCGAATGGGAAGTGATTCCCGACACGCTTGACAGCGACCACTTCGCCATTCTGACGAAAATTAGTATAAAACCGGACTCTGAAAGGACAGACGCCCCTCCAAAATTTCAGTACTCCAAAGCCGACTGGAAAAGCTTCCAGAAAGACTGTCAAAGCCTAAATCATGACGAGATATTCAATTCCGATCCAGAGATGTTTAATGAAAACATTACAAATTCACTACTAAAAATAGCACAAAAATATATTCCGATATCACAACAGCGCCACAACAAAAACCCGGTACCCTGGTGGAACCCAGAGTGTGCAAAGAATATTGCGGCCAAAAAGAAGGCACTAAGAAAATTCAAAAAAAGTAGGCTCCAAAGTGATCACGCGAACTACAAGGAACTCAAAATCATAGCTGAAAAAAGTGTCAAAGAAGCTAAATCCAAATGCTGGGAAGACTTTTGCAACACTATAGATACCAAAACCAATTCAAAAAAAGTATGGAACAAAATAAAAAATATACAAGGAAAGTTAACAAACACAGTCCCTGTACTGAACAAAACTAAAAAAACGAACAAGGAAAAGGCAGAACACCTCGCCGAATCTTTCGCTTCGAACAGTAGCGATAGCAACCTGAAACCAGAATTCAGAAAAATTAAGGAGGAAACAACGATAGAAAACGATTTGGACGATCATTTAGAAAACTATCTCAATGCAGACTTCAACATTAATGAATACCGCAAAGCTATACACTGTAAAAAAGAGAGCTCACCTGGTGAAGACAAACTAGGATACACGATCCTTAAACACCTACCAAATAAAACACAGGAACTAATTTTGAAACTAATTAATGTCAGCTGGCAGACCAAACAACTTCCAAGTAAATGGAAAACATCTATCGTTATCCCAATCCCTAAACCAGGTAAAGATCCATCAGACAGCAACTCTTACCGCCCAATTTCTCTCACTTCAAATCTATGCAAAATAATGGAAACCATGGTAAAAAATAGACTGGAATTTCATATGGAAAACAATAACTTATTAAACAAAACCCAAAGCGGCTTTCGTAAGAACAGAAGTACATTAGACCATATAGCCAGGTTACAACACTCAATAAAAAAGGGGAATGCCAAACATCAGTACACATTAGGTATCTTCCTAGACATAGAAAAAGCATTTGACCTTGTATGGCAGGACGGCATAATTATTCAATTAAGCAAACTTGGAATTAAGGGGAGAATGCAACAC
Organism: Hanleya hanleyi; assembly: GCA_036873755.1. Classification (NCBI taxonomy): domain Eukaryota; kingdom Metazoa; phylum Mollusca; class Polyplacophora; order Lepidopleurida; family Hanleyidae; genus Hanleya; species Hanleya hanleyi. Next base: position 12,982 of record JAVTVY010004654.1, read on the forward strand.
TGGATAAAAAACTTCCTAAACAATAGAAATTTTAAAGTTCGCCTAGGAAACACCCTATCCACCGACCATGAATTAGACAACGGTACCCCTCAGGGAAGCGTCATAAGCCCCACCCGTTTTAACATCCTCATCAATGGCCTAGCCAATGAAATTGACACTAAACATCCAGAAGTAGAACAGTCTCTATTTGCTGACGATTCTGCCCTCTGGAAAACCGCACGTTCCATAAAAAAATTGACAGGTATAATGCAAAATACACTAGATACAATTAGCGGCTGGGCGGATAAATGGGGCTTCAAATTTTCCGCCCTAAAAACAACGGGCATTATATTTTCAAACAATAAACACATTGACGTTAATCTAACACTAGGAGGTCAGAAAATTGAATTCAGAAATAGTGTTAAATACCTAGGTATGATCTTTGACAGAAAACTCACGTGGAAAGACCACATCGACCAACTAGTCCTTCGGTGCAATAAAGACCTGAACCTCATGAGGTGTGTGTCTGGGACAAACTGGGGAGCGAGTAAATATAGTCTGATAAAATTATACCAAACCTTAATCAGGTCAAAAATAGATTACGGGTCCATCGCATACCAATCAGCATGTAAGACACAACTAAAAAGAATAGACAGCATCCAATATTCTGCTCTAAAAATAGCTACTGGAGCCTTCAAGGGAACCGCCTTATGTAGTCTTCAAATAGAAACCAATGAGAAACCTCTTCGTTTAAGACGAGAGGAACTGTCCCTGAAATATGCAGGAAAAACTAGAGCTAAGGGCGATAATCACCCATGCCACAAAATGTTTGAAGAAAACAGTGAATATGAATATTTAAAGAAAAACTGGGAAAAAGACTCCGCCCCCCTCGGCTATACCGTAAATAACCTATTCCAAGAGCACGAAATTCCCATCGCACACATCTGCGACACAGACAAAATCATTACACCACCCTGGGAATTCGCCCCACGTGGACACAAGTATTCACGACTACCTCACAAAGAAGGACAACCCAGACTTTATAAGAGCCACCACCCTTGAATATATCAACCAAAACTGGAAAAATTACTTAAAAATCTATACAGACGGATCGAAAAACACAAGTAATAACACAGGATCAGCTTTTGTTATACCTGAGCTCAACATACAAAATGGTTTCAAACTACCAGACAATATGTCTGTATACGCTAGTGAACTGATTGCTATAATTAAGGCTCTCGAATGGATCATCGAGCACAAACCAATCCGTGCGGTGATACTCAGTGACTCCCTTAGTGGACTCACATCAATCAAAAATTATATATCTGACAGTAGACCTGATCTCATACACAAAATAGAATGTATATGTACACAAATACACAACGAGGGTATAGACGCCATCTTAGCATGGGTGCCCGCGCATGTCAACATCAGAGGTAACGAAGCAGCCGACAAAACTGCCAAAGACAGTCTTGCTAAAACTACACACGATGTGCCAATAGGATTAGGATATAAAGAACTCAACACTATCATTAGACGCAAAATAGATAGCAAGTGGCAAAAGGAATGGAACGAAGAAGAACGTGGACGGTGGTTACATAAGATCCTTGATGGAGATAAAAGACAAGCCCAGGGACTCCAGTTAGACAATAAACGAGATGACCGCATAATCACCAGATTAAGACTAGGCAAAACCGGACTTAAATCACATCTGTCCATGCTTCTGAAAAACACCTCACCACTCTGTACCGCATGCAACAATGTAGAAGAAACAATAGAACACGTGCTACTTGAATGCCAAATCCACAACCAACAACGTGTGGCACTTAGAAACGAATTAAAAAAATTCAACACTCCCTTAACATTACCAGCGTTATTAAACCCTAAGCCCCCCATTAGAAATCAGGTATTCAAGTCCTTGATAAATTTTATCAAAACTGCTGGTTATTACTCCAGTATATAATACTACCGCCGTACATGCGCAGTCAGCATTTTTTTTTTTTTTTTTTCCACATAATCAACTACTAGTACACCAAGTACTATGACACGATTTGATAGAGGCCAAATCATTCTTCTGACTTAAACAAATGGTATGGTTGCATCGGAGATACCTTGATATTGAGGGCCGTGTGCACCATAGCCATACAAAACATTATGGCCATAATAAACTATCCATACATAACATCCGGCCAAAATGTCACAGACACATTTAGAAATAAAATAGGCATGGCAACAACGGAGTTACCTTGATATTGAGGGCCGTCTGTTCCACTGTCCTACAAAACAAACGATGGCGAAATCTAATTGAATTCATGACAACATTAGCACGGCCAAATCGCATATAGCGAGCGGTATTCGGCATAAAATATAGGAAATGGTGATGGCGGAGTTACCTTGATATTGAGGGCCGTCTATCTCATTGTCCTACAAATTCCTTATGGCCATCAAACGATAATGCATACAGAAATAATACAGTGCCGTTTATTTGTGTATTCACCTAGTACTGAATCTATCGAAATGTTTAGTTATTTATTCATTTGTTTATCTATTTGCTGTCTTAATTATATATTGCTATTCATATTATGTGACGGGGCGTGCCTGTTGTTGGGAGGAAGATATATCAAATTATTGCATCGAAAAACAATAGAAAACAAGAATGACTACAAGCCTTCTATTTCATATGATACAGGCACACCGAAGACCACAGACGAGTTGGACAAGACCTGAAACAGAAGACGGATGACGATTACAAGAATACCTACAGCGCCTTGAGTGACAACGCCGCATAGCAAGAACACCCAGAATCAGAATACTCGACCCTAGACCACACCGGACACGCTACCACTTAGATGTTACCGAACGGACACCTCAACACAGAATATGATCCTTTGACTTTCACGTAATATAGGACGTAGACCTGCCGTTCTGTACCCCACTACACACTCCAAGCAATTGTTACAGGCACAGATTTCTGGAAGGACCCACCCTGTTCCCAAGGGCGTCGTTAGGGAAGTCGTCTCGAAGAATCCTGAAAACGCCCTGGTTCTCCCAGTTTTTTCTGGACGGCTTTGTGCGTACTATGGGGTACCGAGACAAAGGAATCATCCACGCGATTATAATAAATATTTTCCAGTATAAAAACCAATTACAGACTTAACGACTTGTACATAGCGACTCTTCTCTACTAGTATTTATATTTCCTCATTGTTATTGTTATTCATTATTTAATTATTTATTTTAATATCTAGCGCTGCAAAAGATCTCAAATTAACAAAGAAATGTACCGTGAAATTTAAATAAAACATTGAGTTGATGGGCCGCGAAATCCGTATGGGAAGCGGCCCTTAAGCTACAATTTCAATCAATAGCCAGGTGTTTGAACGGATATGAATATCCCTACCACGTGACGTAAATCAGAACCAACCAGGCAGGAACACCCAATGGAGCCGCAGTGATTAAATACAATAGGGAGATTGCGTGCCCTTTCTATACTACTCATCGCGCACTACTCATCGCACATGCGCAGTCGACCCATTCCACTGTAGAGTGCAAGCCTGGCCCATGGAATCTCAGGTAGTGAAAACCCCAGGTCTCTCGCCCCACCCTATCCCGCGCCACACCTATGCGACCCGCTGTGCCGTTTCTATACTACTCATCACGCATGCGCAGTCGACCCATTCTACTGTAGGGTGACCAAGGGGTCTCATGAAGTAGGAGGAGGAGGAGTCAGACACGCCACGGCTTGCCTCCCTGGCCGGCTTCTTTATAGTATGGGTAAAGCGGAGTAGGAGGAGGAGTAGGAGGGGTAGGAGGAGGAGCAAGATACGCCACGGATTATACTAGGGAGATTAAAAATGTATTTGACAATAGAACTCAAGCAAAAAATTTGGATTAATACATTAGATGTATACCTGGACACATTTTGCCCGATTTCTAGCCTTTCATTTTTGTACAAAACCGAGATTTAAACGTTTATTTCTCGAAAAGTATCCTTGCTACGCTTTTGAAATTTGGCATGCTTGTTACTTATAAGGTGATCTAGTAACTTTATCTCACTTTTTGTAAGTTCGGATTAATTTTTTAATTATTCAAGTTTTAAGATAAATGACCGTAAAATAGTACATTTTTTCAATTTATTTTAGTAAAATAGCTGTAAAAACAAAACCAGGCAAATATTTAAAAAAATGAGATAACATTTACTAGTTCGAATTGTCTCCTATCAAGGTATACCATCAAAGTTGAAACAAAACCAACAGTTTTCATGAAATTTCAATTGAAAAATGGACGCTATTGTTTTCATTTTAATTTTTTAAAATTGGAATATTTTCTACACAGTAGCAGCGTCGGTTATATAAATCATATTGGTGGAATCCCTACGATGTACGCTTTCAAAAAATATATAGTTTATTATGGTTATCTTGTATATTTATTGATACAGACGACAAATTGTCACGGGGGTGCAAAACTTCCTCTAAGGGTACAGCTATCCTTAATGGAGGTTCGATATAGCGGAGTAGGACTGACAAAAATGGGCATTTTTGATTCAACGGTTGGGAGAGCAAAGTGTTCCCAAGTTTGAACATGTTGAAGATTACACATTGCATTCACCATCCAACAAATAATAGTAGTTCATTATATTGCTGTCGGGTTGGATATGCCAAAATTCTCCAGCAATCACACATGCGTTTACACTTTGTGTAATAGTTACCATAGGACCATGGGATATTCTTTTATTTAACAGGCTCTCCGAGCGGCACCAATACAGCCTGTGGATATCTACGCTACTTCATCAACGCCATGACAGGTTGCCATTGATCCGATCCATAGATTGTCTTCCCAAAATCCGGCCTTGCAGGAACCGTCTGCGAAATATGCATGTTATCCAAATGTGTATTTATTATGGAATATATTAATAACGAGTCACAGAGCCAGTTTTGGACGTTTTATCGAGGTTATTCTCGTGTAATATCCAAGATAATGCACCTTTTGGAATGAAACTTGGTATCAGACATCTGCTACTCAGAACTGATCTTAAACATCTTTTTTTATAAGTTGATGGGTCAATCTACGCGTTCAGAGCATTGACCGATCAACAGTATTAGCATGTCGGCAGTACCAGTGAGAGTGCTATTTTGGAAACTTCGGAATCAAATGGCGTTATTCTTTTTTAAACTGCAAATGATCAGATTAGTCATGAACTAATTATTCATATATTGTTTATTTCTTTGGCATATATTTATATACCCCACGGCGCCAAATAAATCAGCAAGTGTCAATGACAAGGCAGGTAGGTCAGGGGCACTCTTGTTGCAAATTCCTTGTGCATTAAAGTCAATTTCCAAAATGAGTATCTCAGTGATAATTGCAAAATATATTTGATACACATTTGGTGCATTTATGCGCTTCGAGAATTGAATTCGCCGCAAAAAAATGATGTGAAAATCAGTTGACTTTGCGACAGAACAAATTGGCCTAGATGACTGAAAGATTGAACACCAATGAGTTTTAAATATTTTTTTCACACATGCGTACAATTGTCCATATCCAGGAACGCCGCGAGTGTAAGTAACAGCACGAAGTACACAAAATAGCGCTGTCACCCGTTGGTATAAAGGCATGTCCACTAGCATTTAACTCTGAGTGGAACCGGTTCCACTTCTCTTATCCGAATGTCTGACCCCTTCGACTGATTCGAGAAATCGCACTTTTCTAAATGACATTGCAGTGAGAAATAACAACATGGCGAGCCTTGACCTTATCTGGACAATAAATGAATGCTTGGAGAAAACAATTTTCAAATTGTAACTATAATTTATTAATGGACACATCTTCTGATATCTGGAAATCACTTTATTGATTAATTTAGAAAGCATGATTTTTTATTTGGGGGGGGGAGGCATGTGATTGTTAGGCAAACATAATGATGGCGTTGTATTTATATGTCGTATAGCGTATGACCGATTTTTTAGGCTAATGCTCACGGTATGCTGATATGGATGGTGTTGTATGAAATCATATCGGAATAAGGGTAAATTTTCACTTGAATTCTGATAATTGGTCCACCGCCAGACCCGACAGACACAGGTTCAACCGTTGAGGTGTTCCCTGCATCATCACCAACCGTTGGCAGATTCTGCGATACCTTTTTGCGCTTTTTTATTTAAAAGGGAACCCCGAAAGAAAATCAAAACTTCCAAGAAAAGAGATATGCTATGGTTATCGCTTCAGTTATCATCTTTATTCTGGGAATTTGACGTTTATTCAATCAAGTTTATTCTCGCTAGTTACGGGGATATAGAACTACAAATGTTTTTGAATCTTATACAGATTTGGAATGCAAAAGAGTTGTGATGATGTCACACGATGAACTTTAGACAATTGAATAGACAGAGAATGGCAGACTTTTAAAGTCTAAAATACTTAGAATTATTTTTGTATTGCATTCCATTAATATTGTATTTACACGTTATTGGATGAAGCAATGTTCCAAAGTGACTATCATATAAGTAGCCGTTTAGTGCAGATATTCTTCCTGTTTCGGACATTTGTGAACTGACAAATCAGTGAGATTTTTTTATGGAAGAAACATTTGATTTCTTCAGCAATAATCTCGCTGTTATGTTGAGATACGATAGTTTGGTATCTGATGCTTCACGTACCATTTCAAAAATCATAGTACCATTTATGTGTCATTTAGAAAATCAAAAGACAGCAAGTTAATTATTTGTCAGGGCTCTCTTTTGATGAATATTTTTAAATTATCTCTACATAATTAATTCACAACTTCTCGGTTACGTAAACCAGGATATTCCGAAAGTATATTTGACATGAGGGTATCACCGTTTGCCGATTCTCACGTGAATGCATGCGTTTATCCACCCAGGAAAAAAACATTCTATATCCGAAGTACGGTGGCGCTGAAAATATAACCCAATTTACCCGAGAAATGTTTTGCTGCGAAAATATCCAAGATGCGAGGGTGAAGTTTACTGTGTGCTTGATGGATCTAATTTCCATGTATTGATGGTGATATTTTTTTTTTTTAAGTAATTTCGAAGATAAGATCTCACCATGTCCGTTAAATACCTGTGCGCCAAACAGTTTCAGCAAATCCTAATTTAAACCTACCAGGACAGCTTCCACGAGTTTTTGGAATTCAGCAGGACTGTTCTGTATGCCCAAAGGTAAGTGCGAATATTGATGCAGACCGTTATGACATCTGAATGTGGTGTATTTTCTCGATTTCGGGTCAATCACTATCAGATGAAATATGCTGGTGACTAACAACTAATGCTTTTCGAATTACGATAACGTGCTTAATTTGTGAAAATTTCTCCACTGAATAAACGACTGTAATCCGTTCGCACAGAGCAATGGCCATTGGATCGCTTATTCCCAGCCGTCTAATCTCGCCGTCATGAAATGAGTTCCAAAAGCGATTGAATCGTGATTGATTTTTGTATTCGAATGTATAGGATCCGACGGTTGCGAACCGAATGACCGACGTGATATCTGTCATATATTCAGCTATCATCATTATTATGCTGATATATCAAGTGCTAATTAATTTTGGGAAATTATAAGACATATATATCTTCTCATCAATGCATATTTTTATAGTAATCCAGCTGCTGACAGGAGCATATCTTGTAACTGCTGGAACACCAGTGCCCTCTATTTCATTGAATTACAATACTTCCATTGAGGAATATTCATATCCTGATATTGTAATTCAATGAGAAAGAGGGCACTGGTGTTCCAGCAATTACAAAACTTGCTTCCCTAAGTCAAGAATTCTCAACACAGATCTGTCACATAGAAATGTACGTGAGACAAACTGAAACTGAATTAATTTCAATTAGAACGTCTCATATCAAATTTTGAATATTGCCATCCTTAGATATACTGATATAGAACGCAGTTAAGATCCAGGCGCTACATGGTCCTCTGTTTAGAGTGCACTATTTTCCATATTCATTCGACGCATGCGCACTGACTTCCGACGTACACTGAAAACACTTTTGTAGATGAGAGAACGTGCTGTGTAACGAAATACTGTCATTATGATGCGACTTGCTGAATTCCTACTTCATCTTGATGAACATTATTCTCATCGAGGTTACATAATAGACAATAAATATATATTGACTCGTGTATGATATGTGAAACTCGTGTTTGTATTCACTAGACCAGAGTTCTGCCATATGCTCATAATGGTCTCTTGTGTTATATATCCCAATAATTCCCACATAGCACAGCTAGGTCACCCGTTTGTGACATGATGTGTCAGTTACTGGGGGATTGAGCTATATATAGAATTAGATAGCGAAATGAACCTGATCGTGTGTGTAGACCTGTTCCAGTGTGCGTATCGGTGTGCTACATGACAGGCAGCTATATATGATTTTGGACCATAAGTTATTTGAATTATGGTCCAACTAAACCGATTTCAGTTCTATACTGAAGGGTGCATACCTCTATGAACTTCTATTGATACCGTGTGAAGTTATATTGAGACTTGCGTTGGACACGTGGGAATTGTTTTGCATATTTGCTTTGCCTGCTCTTCGGCGCGAGTATATGTCACAGTTCATTTTGACCAATCAGCGCCCGTGTACGTCGATGTTCCGCTCTTGTGTGCCATTGGAGGCATCGGAGGCAACGGCCTCTTGCATATGGCTCCAATTGACTGTTATCATGAATTTAGATAGACCAGACTGACAAATTTTGTTGTAAAAATCAAACCACGCTTATTTGAAGCCTAATATTTAAGTGTGTATTGCACAAAATTTCAGAATTATATCGTTTGTATATCGAAAAATACCAGCAAAATCCCTAATCAGTTCCATTTACTCCTGGGTCCTGTGCCAGTGGGGCTCCCGGGATTGACCTGGGGTGTCCTTGTGCACACTCAAGGTCATGGTAAGAATAGGCCTCAGCTCCTCAGACAGCTTGTCGTAAGAGGCGACTAACTGGAGCACCCGTGGGGTTCCCGGGTATGATAAGGAATAGGTCCACACCCGTGGGGTTCCCGAGTGTGAAAAGGAATAGGACCCAAACGTCGTGATATGACTGAAATATAGTGAAAGCGACTTTAAATCATATTCACTCACTCACTCACTCATTTAGTCCTGCGTTAATGATCAACGGCAAATATCGGCGAGGGCGGTCAACTGTTCGGTAGTTACCTCGAAGTCCGCTCTCTTCAATACATTGACAATCGGTTAAAAGCAAAAAAAAACACATCATTGGCGGGAATATAGATCTCCGAATGTTCAACGAGTATATTGGATACTGTGTATTTTTAGCCCACCATCACCAGATGGTGGGCTGTTCAAATCGCTTTTTGTCCGTGGTCCGTCGTCCGTCGTCCGTCCGTAAACAATTTCTTGTTATCGCGATTTCTCAGGAACTACTGCATGGATCTTTCTCAAATTTGGTACACAGGTTCCCCTTGGGGTCTAGTTGTGCAAGATACCTTTTTGGTCCGATTCGAAAATCCAATATGGCCACCAGGCAGCCATCTTGGATTTCCCCATGAAACCTTGTTATCGCGATTTCTCAGGAACTACTGCATGGATCTTTCTCAAATTTGGTACACAGGTTCCACTTGGGGTCTAGTTGTGCAAGATACCTTTTCTGGTCCGATTCGAAAATCCAATATGGCCACCAGGCAGCCATCTTGGATTTCCCCATGAAACCTTGTTATCGCGATTTCTCAGGAACTGCTGTATGGATCTTTCTCAGATTTGGTACACAGGTTCCTCTTGGGGTCTAGTTGTGCAAGATACCTTTTCTGGTCCGATTCTAAAATCCAATATGGCCACAAGGCGGCCATCTTAGATTTCCCCATGAAACCTTGTTATCGCGATTTCTCAGGAACCACTGCATGGATCTTTCTCAGGTACACAGGTTCCCCTTGGAGTCTAGTTGTGCAAGATACCTTTTCTGGTCCGATTCGAAAATCCAATATGGCCACCAGGCAGCCATCTTGGATTTCCCCATCAAACCTTGTTATCGCGATTTCTCAGGAACTACTGCATGGATCTTTCTCAGATTTGGTACACACGTTCCTCTTGGGGTCTAGTTGTGCAATATACCTTTTCTGGTCCGATTCGAAAATCCAATATGGCCACAAGGCGGCCATCTTGGATTTCCCCATGAAACCTTGTTATCGCGATTTCTCAGGAACTACTTTATGGATCTTTCTCAAATTTGGTACACAGGTTCCCCTTGGGGTCTAGTTGTGCAAGATACCTTTTCTGGTCCGATTCGAAATCCAATATGGCCACCAGGCAGCCATCTTGGATTTCCCCATGAACCTTTGTTATCGTGATTTCTCAGGAAGTACTGCATGGATCTTTCTCAAATTTGGTACACAGGTTCCCCAGTGGGTCTAGTTGTGCAAGATACCTTTTTCGGTCCGATTCGAGATCCAATATGGCCACAAGGCGGCCATCTTGGATTTCTCCATGAAACCTTGTTATCGCGATTTCTCAGGAACTACAGCATGGATCTTTCTCAAATTTGGTACACAGGTTCCCCTTGGGGTCTAGTTGTGCAAGATACCTTTTTTGGTCCGATTCGAAAATCCAATATGGCCACAAGGCAGCCATCTTGGATTTCCACATGAAGCCTTGTTATCGCGATTTCTCGGAAATTACTGCATGGATCTTTCTCAAATTTGGTACACAGGTTCCCTTTGGTGTCTAGTTGTGCAAGATACCTTTTCTGGTCCGATTCGAAAATCCAATATGGCCACAAGGCGGCCATCTTGGATTTCTCAATGAAACCTTGTTTTCTCGATTTCTCAGGAACTACTGCATGGATCTTTCTCAAATTTGGTACACATGTTCCCCTTTGGGTCTAGTTGTGCAAGAGACCTTTTCTGGTCCGATTCGAAAATCCAATATGGCCACCAGGCAGCCATCTTGGATTTCCCCCATGAAACTTTGTTATTGTCATTTCTCAGGAAGTATTGCATGGATCTTTCTCAAATTTGGTACACAGGTTCCCCTTAGGGTCTAGTTGTGCAAGATACCTTTTTCAGTCCGAATCGAAAATCCAATATGGCCACCAGGTGGCCATCTTAGATTTCCACATGAAACATTGTTATCGTGATTTCTCAGAAAGTATTGCCTGGATCTCTCTCAAATTCGGTACACAGGTTCCCCTTGGGGTCTAGTTGTGCAACATATTCTGCGATACCTTCGCGCTTTTTTATTTAAAAGGGACCCCCGAAAGAAAATCAAAACTTCCAAGAAAAGAGATATGCTATGGTTATCGCTTCAGTTATCATCTTTATTCTGGGAATTTGACGTTTATTCAATCAAGTTTATTCTCGCTAGTTACGGGGATATAGAACTACAAATGTTTTTGAATCTTATACAGATTTGGAATGCAAAAGAGTTGTGATGATGTCACACGATGAACTATAGACAATTGAATAGACAGAGAATGGCACACTTTTAAAGTCTAAAATACTTAGAATTATTTTTGTATTGCATTCCATTAATATTGCATTTACACGTTATTGGATGAAGCAATGTTCCAAAGTGACTATCATAAGTAGCCGTTTAATGCAGATATTCTTCCTGTTTCGGACATTTGTGAACTGACAAATCAGTGAGATTTTTTTATGGAAGAAACATTTGATTTCTTCAGTAATAATCTCACTGTTATGTTGAGATACGATAGTTTGGTATCTGATGCTTCACGTACCATTTCAAAAATCATAGTACCATTTATGTGTCATTTAGAAAATCAAAAGACAGCAAGTTAATTATTTGTCAGGGCTCTCTTTTGATGAATATTTTTAAATTATCTCTACATAATTAATTCACAACTTCTCGGTTACGTAAACCAGGATATTCCGAAAGTATATTTGACATGAGGGTATCACCCTTTGCCGATTCTCACGTGAATGCATGCGTTTATCCACCCAAGAAAAAAACATTCTATATCCGAAGTACGTTGGCGCTGAAAATATGACCCAATTTACCCGAGAAATGTTTTGCTGCGAAAATATCCAAGATGCGAGGGTGAAGTTTACTGTGTGCTTGATGGATCTAATTTCCATGTATTGATGGTGATATTTATTTTTGTTAAGTAATTTCGAAGATAAGATCTCACCATGTCCGTTAAATACCTGTGCGCCAAACAGTTTCAGCGAATCCTAATTTAAACCTACCAGGACAGCTTCCACGAGTTTTTGGAATTCAGCAGGACTGTTCTGTATGCCCATGTTGGATTTCCCCGTGAAACTTTATTATTGCGATTTCTCAGGAACTACTGCATGAATCTTTCTCAAATTTGGTACACAGGTTCCCCTGGTGATCTAGTTGTGCAAGATCCCTCTTTCGATCTTCCCGATTCGAAAATCCATATGGCCACCAGGCGGCCATCTTGGATCTCCCCATGCAACTTTTTTATCATGATTTCTCAGAAAGTACTGCAAGAGGTTCCAATAATTCGGAATTAAAATGTGTTTCTTCAAATTTTAAATCAGTTTTCTTTAGTCCAGTGAACTGCCCCACTGTTTCGTCTGCCGACGGGTCGGCTACATGAAGGGACGTCACTCTTGTGACACAACGTTTCAACTCGACAACTGTAGACTTCTGCGTGTTTCAGCAGGATTCAGACACTTCGGAGTTTCAACATTACTGCGCGGATCCCTTCCGTATTAAGTATTGTACCATCTTACTGTTTTCGAGCATGGTATCTTAAAAAAGATATCTCAAACTAGCCCAGTAAACGGAACAGAATTCGTTCCTAATTATAAAATCTTAAGTATGTTTCATAGCTCATGCCAAAGGGTCGAGGAGATTTGTCTTCGCTTCCAGTACCCAATGATGACACGTGCAAAAAAAAAACTACGAAACGAAGACGAAAGATCCTCCGGACATTCACTCTTAGACTAACTTTTCTCTTGTACTAGCCTACAGTTTCTAGAAATCTTGAAACTCCTTAAACTTAGAAAGATGATATCGTGTTGTTTTCCAGTGTCTCTTTTTCAACAGATTCGAAATTCTGTAAACAAAATTACAAATCAATCGTTTGTTCTTAGTAACAATGGACAAAAAGATCCTCTTGTCATTAGCTTACAATTATCGGGCAATGGTGGGCGCCAAGATCCTTCAGGATCTCTCGTAATAAACAACGTTGTTTCATTTTCTGTATCAAAACCTTGTTTTGCGAAGGGAAGCTGATTTAGCCTTGTATCTCCAATTGAATAATCCTGATTGGCGTTCAAATTTTTTTTGGTGGTATTTTAGTTCCAGACTTTCTGTGCCGTGAAGACGGAAATTCCTGTACGGGGGATAACTCGTGACAAATATCGGCTTGGTAAGGGGCTAAATAATGTTTGGGTCAAGACGAGACAGATTTTCCACAGGATTTCACCAGTTAACAATTACTCCCAACCCTGAATTATGATTTAGACTCACACGGACACTCATTACCCTCTACCAATAGATTCCGTCTAGAAATATCCAATGCACTGTGCCGTTCGGAGTTATCTATATGTCTATCGATTATTGACGCGAATATTCCTTTGTGGAAGACGGCTGAATATTTAATGTCGGATCTGACGATTTCTATTATTTATTCACGTACATAATAATAATAATAATGGTGATTTACAAATGGTCCTCTGATGAAGGAATGAGATATGTACAGAGTGAATTGTTGCAGTACAGTTGCTATATATACTTCAACTCCCTCCTTTTTTTTGAGTGGCTTCTTAATGCGACAAATGGTGTACAGAAATAAAGTTCTGGGGCAGTTTTGTATTCATTGTTTAGAATTCTAAGTCTCCACCAGATCGGAACGTCTCCGTGTATCAGAAAGGGATTGTAGAACAATCGGTTCAGGACAAAGTTTCCGACACCTCTTCTGCACTTTTCCCAACAGATTAATGTCCTCCCTCATACTGGAGTTCCAGCCATACTCAAAGAAGGACGAACAAGAGAGCAATACAAGGTATTGTATATTCAAACGAGAGATCCTGAAGGATCTTGGCGCCCACCATTGTCCGATAATTGTAAGCTAATGACTAGAGGATCTTTTTGTCAATTGTTACTACGAACAAACGATTGATTTGTAATTTTGTTTACAGAATTTCGAATCAGAGCGAAAAAGATCGAAAAAGGGACACTGAAAAACAGCAAGATATAATCTAAGTTTCAGTAGTTTCAAGAATTCTAGAAACTGTACTTATGTCGGTTGTTATAATACAAGAGAAATGAGCAAAGTTAGTCTGAAAGTGAATGTACATGTACGGAGGATCCTTCGCCTTCGTTTTGTAGTATTTTTTCATTTATTTTTTTGCACGTGTCATCATTGGGTACTGAAAGCGAAGACCAATCTTTTTGACACTTTGGCATGAGCTATGAAACATACTTAAGATTTTATAATTAGGAACGAATGCTAATTCTGTTCTGTTTAGTCGGCTAGTTTGAGATATCTCTTTTCAGCTACCATGCTCGAAAATAGTAAGATATGGTACAATACTTAATACTGAAGGGATCTGGTCCGCGCAGTAATGTTGAAACTTCGAAAGTGCCTGAATCCTGATTATTTCCCTTGGATCGAAACATGCAGTAGTCTACAGTTGTCGAGTTGTGACGTTGAGTCACAAGAGTGACGTCCCTTCATGTAACCGACCCACCGGCAGACGAAAGGGTGGGGCAGTGTACTTGCTACTGCAAGGACTAAAGAAAACTGATTTAAAATTTGAAGAAATACATTTTAATTCCGAATTATTTGAACTCTTTGGTATGCAAGGTGAAGGTATGGATATTCTCTATAGTCAATATATAGAATATGCCCCACCATTTGATCCGCCGACTCTTGTGATGCAACGTCACAGCTCGAGAATACCGTATTAATTTGAAGCGTACCTTGGATTTTCGAATCGGACCAAAAAAGGTATCTCGCACTACTAGGCCCCATGTGGGACCTGTGAACCAAATTTCAGAAAGATCCATGAAATATTTCCTGAGAATTCACGATAACAATGTTTCAAGAGGAAATTCAAGATGGTCGCCTTGTGGCCATATTGGATTTTCGATTCGGACCGAAAAAGGTTTCTTGCACAACTAGACCCTAAGGGGAACCTGTGTACCAAACTTGAGAAAGATCCATGCAGTACTTCCTGAGAAATCACGATAACAAAGTTGCATGGGAAAATCGAAGATGGCCGCCTGTTGGCCATCTTGGATTTTCGAATCGGACCAGAAAAGATATCTTGCACAACTAGACGACAAGGAAAACCTGTGTACCAAATTTGAGAAAGACATATGCAGTAGTTCCTGAGAAACCGCGATAACAAGGTTTCATGGGGAAATCCAAGATGGCTGCCTAGTGGCCATATTGGATTATCGAATCGGACCAAAAAAGGTATCTTGCACAATAGACCCCAAGGGGAACCTGTGTACCAAATTTGAGAAAGATCCATGCAGTAGTTCCTGAGAAATCACGATAACAAGGTTTCATGGGGAAATCCAAGATGGCTGCCTGCGGGCCATATTGGAATTTCGAATCGGACCAAAAAAGGTGTCTGGCACAACTAGACCCCAAGTGGAACCCGTGTACCAAATTTGAGAAAGATCTATGCAGTAGTTCCTGAGAAATCGCGATAACAAGGTTTCATGAGGAAATCCAAGATGGCTGCCTGGTGGCCATATTGGATTATCGAATCGGACCAAAAAAGGTATCTTGCACAACTAGACCCCAAGGGGAACCTGTGTATCAAATTTGAGAAAGATCCATGCAGTAGTTCCTGAGAAATCGCGATAACAAGGTTTCATGGGGAAATCCAAGATGGCTGCCTGGTGGCCATATTGGAATTTCGAATCGGACCAAAAAGATATCTTGCACAACTAGACCGCAAAGGGAACCTGTGTACCAAATTTGAGAAAGATCTATGCAGTAGTTCCTGAGAAATCGCGTTAACAAGGTTTCATGGAGAAATCCAAGATGGCTGCCTGGTGGCCATATTGGATTATCGAATCGGACCAAAAAAGGTGTCTGGCACAACTAGACCCCAAGTGGAACCTGTGTACCAAATTTGAGAAAGATCTATGCAGTAGTTCCTGAGAAATCGCGATAACAAGGTTTCATGGGGAAATCCAAGATGGCTGCCTGGTGGCCATATTGGATTTCGAATCGGACCAAAAAAGGTATCTTGCACAACTAGACCGCAAAGGGAACCTGTGTACCAAATTTGAGAAAGATCCATGCAGTAGTTCCTGAGAAATCGCGATAACAAGGTTTCATGGGGAAATCCAAGATGGCTGCCTGGTGGCCATATTGGAATTTCGAATCGGACCAGCAAAGATATCTTGCACAACTAGACCCCAAAGGGAACCTGTGTACCAAATTTGAGAAAGATCTATGCAGTAGTTCCTGAGAAATCGCGTTAACAAGGTTTCACGGGGAAATCCAAGATGGCTGCCTGGTGGCCATATTGGATTATCGAATCGGACCAAAAAAGATATCCTGCACAACTAGACCCCAAGGGGAACCTGTGTATCAAATTTGAGAAAGATCCATGCAGTAGTTCCTGAGAAATCACGATAACAAGGTTTCATGGGGAAATCCAAGATGGCTGCCTGGTGGCCATATTGGAATTTCGAATCGGACCAAAAAAGGTGTCTGGCACAACTAGACCCCAAGTGGAACCTGTGTACCAAATTTGAGAAAGATCTATGCAGCAGTTCCTGAGAAATCGCGATAACAAGGTTTCATGAGGAAATCCAAGATGGCTGCCTGGTGGGCATATTGGATTATCGAATCGGACCAAAAAAGGTATCTTGCGCAACTAGACCCCAAGGGGAACCTGTGTATCAAATTTGAGAAAGATCCATGCAGTAGTTCCTGAGAAATCGCGATAACAAGGTTTCATGGGGAAATCCAAGATGGCTGCCTGGTGGCCATATTGGATTTTCGAATCGGACCAGAAAATGTATCTTGCACAACTAGACCCCAAGGGGAACCTGTGTACCAAATTTGAGAAAGATCCATAATGTAGTTCCTGAGAAATCGCGATAACAAGAATTGTTTACGGACGGACTGACGGACGGACGACGGACGACGGACGGACGACGGACCACGGACGAAAAGCGATTTGAACAGCCCACCATCTGATGATGGTGGGCTAAAAAGGATGAACAAGAGAGTAAAGAACAATAGTCAGTAATTAAGATTTTATGTAAAGAACATCATCATGTCTTGCTGACATCACCGAAAACCGTTGGCCGTTTCTCTCTTGTCGAAAACCATCTTGCGTTTTTATTATTTGTATTTCATATACATTTGGAAATGATGCTAAATGTCATAAGAAATATAGGTATTTCGATTATTGACGCGGAAATTCTTTGAATATTGTATATCGGATCTGACGCTTGGTAGTGGTATGCCACTTTGTTTATCGCATGGAATATTTTAAAAGAACTCAGGCCCACTTGTGCAAATTATACGCTCTTTTCGTTTTGTACTCGACCATTATTAGGCGGGTTACTAGACTGTTTGGTTAGCAATTTATACAGTTGACGCACTGACTTAAAACTAGGTCATACGGTGCACATGTGTTGATTAAATAATATAATACGGTAATGCTTCTAATAATTTACTGAGTACAGGCCACCCTAGATATTTAACATATATTCATTATTACCATATTATCATTATTGGTCAAAATTGTATTAGGTTCTTCTACAGTATTTTATCAAAAAAAATTGTCATTCATTTAATGTGTTAGGTTATCATGAAGTAAATATCCCCCCATCAGGTGAAACACCCACTGAGAATGCTGAGAAGTAAGACATCCATACTGTTAGTGCTGTACTGGCAGGACTGATCAGTGCCCAGGATAATAGGAACTGAGCGCGCTCTCGTGACCTGGCACATGTATGCACCGTCGTGATATGACTGAAAATTGTTGAAAACGACGTCAAATCCCAACGACTCACTCATCCACTCCATACTATAACTGACCACCAACAATATATCTGCCATCGCCTCATCTGAATGGAAACAGAGTGTTGAACAGCAAATAGAGTAGAAGAAAGAATTAGCATCGGTGCGGTCCATTTTTATCCCAAATCTGTACAAAATAGTATCAGAAAGAGAACGAGAGGAATGCCAAGAGAACGTTGAAAGTAGAGGCATTTCAAATATTAATCAGGATTTTATCACCTGTTTATTTAATTTGCATCCCCGTCTACACTTGTTCCCCAGTCCCGTGACAAGTCATGCTTATGTGCTGTTCTAAACTTTTTGGGAAACTTTTGAACTGGTCAGCTACGATATATAATAGCTTGTCAAATTGTATTGTCAAATTACGCCGTTACATGTTAATTGCATGTTATCGCTTGCACTTCATAACAATGTGGAGTTATATCTAACCCCACCATTATCTATCAGTGACCGTTCACATTAAGGCAGCACGGAGGTTGATAATACCACACATTAAAGCTTTGATGGCACGCATTACCATATAATTTATCATTACTTCCGTATACTAAATTTTGTGGAGAGTTGTATTGACCGGTTCAGAAAAGAAGGTCAGTTGTCCCTTGTGCGTCACGTGCACTGTAAATGAATCCAATCGATGTCATTGCATTATATTCCATCTGTATACTTGTCGTGGTGATTTTGACGTGCACTGCAACAAATTTGCAAATTGTCATTATGGCGGGAATTCCCGACATCCTGCAGTTTCACTGCTATATGTTAACGAAATGTGCTCTGCAATTCACATAATAAGCGACTGAGATAAATTGTGGAACGCGCTTTGGTATTCACCAATCTTCAGCCGCTATATTCTGTAAGTGTTATGTTTGTGTGTTTCGCGTTACATTGTGAACTCCTGTAGCCAGCAATCCTCACATATCAGAGGTAGGTCAGTTGCTAGGGGATTTAGCTATATTTAGATGACCCCGTAGTGAACCGCAGAGCCTTCGTAAGATGTAGCGATCGTTATTTTATTTTCCACTGTATGTACACTGTGCATTGTATGATGTCCCAGGGTACCTGCTGTATAACTTCCAGTCTGATTGCGAAGGTCTATGTTTCCACCACGATAGCCTGAATTGGCTTAATGGGTGCTTGCCCAATGAGACCATAAGATAACCCGGAAGTGCTAGTTCTGTCAGTTAATTGGTCAACTTGGACAAAATTGACCAATAGGAAGTGACAATCACATAATCTGATTGGATAGTTGGTATTGAGCAAGTTCTCCATTCCATCAGGACTGTGGTTTGAGTTTTAGGTGGTTTCTAAATCCGTCGTTAAAATGGCTTCGTCGAGCATATACTTTTATCATGTTTATCTACTTCCTTCAATTATTTTTTACTCTTGCACTGAATCGAAGAAAATCTTTGCAGGTTTCTTAGATCTTGTCACATGTCATTTTCCTGTTGGGCCATGAAAACACATTCTTATCAGAAAACGAATATGCAGACGATATTTTCTAAAAAGATGGATTTATATTGCGTCAGAGCTTTAAAGCCATTGCTAACGTCACGCCTCATCATGGATCATGGCATAAACATTAGTTATGTCGAAATATTCTTTGTTAAATTATTCTTAATTTTTCATCAGTTCTTCATATGCAATCGTATTCTTTAGCATCCTTGTATACACCAACATCTGAAAACGTAACAAAACACGTCGAATGGACAGGATGTTACTCGGATATACATTTATATTTAAGGATATTTATGGAAATGATGGGTAGTAAAAAACTTTATTTGATGAGACTTCAACCCACGTCACCTATGACACCGCCTACCCTGCTGAACAGGATTACCGCTCTAGCCCACAGAGCGACATTAGTAGTATACAAAACGTAAGTAGATATCCCGTTCCCCCGGATGTAAAAATGACGTCACAATTGGTGGTATGTAAGCGTGTTTGTGATTGGCTGATTGGGGGGTATTGGGGGGTGCGCATGCGTGAGTGATGTGTGGTGGAGGTGGGTACAAGATGGCGGCTATTTACCTCCCACCACACCACGACACAGTCCGCCATTTTGTACCCACCTCCACCACACAGTGCACTGATTGACACCGGTGTGGTGGAGGTGGGTACAAGATGGCGGCCTGTTGTGGTGGTGTGGTGGGAGGTGAGTATCCGCCATTTTGTACCCACCTCCACCACACATAAACACTGACTGACAAAAAAAAAAAAGTTCCGGCAAAAAAAAAAAAAAAAATGTATTCATGCGCGGTGATGCGGTTTGGCCGTGGTTTTGGCGGTGATTCGGTCTCGGGGAAAAAGCTTCCGCGGAGAAAAAGTAGTCCCTAGATAAAATGGTCCGATTGGGTCGAGTGAGGTATCAAAGTGAAGCTTAGTGAAGGGGCATCTAATGGGCTGGGTGTGGGGTTGAACTATCGGCCTTCTGCGCATGCGCGGTGGCCGAAGGGTATGAAAATAGCCTTTTTGGAGCTAGGGGAGCCCTAGTGGACCGATGGGGTCGAGTGAGGTATCAAAGTGAAGCATTCATGAAGGGGCATCTGATGGACTGGGTGTGGGGTTGAAATATCGGCATTCTGCGCATGCGCGGTGGCCCAAGGGTATGAAAATAGACGTTTTGGCATCTAGGGGAGCCCCTAATGGTCGAATGGGGTCGAGTGAGGTATCAACGTGAAGCCTAGGTGAAGGGGTATTTGATGGCTGGGTGGCTGCATGTAAAATTTTTCCTGAAAAAAAAAATACGGAACACGGACTTTATCGAAAAACCTGGGAAAATGCCTATATGGGGTATGAGGGTATATAGGTCGCCGGGCTTAACGGGGCTTGTCTATCAACAGAGTTATCTTCCCCTAGTTCCAGGGTGGGTGTATGTAAAAATTTTCCTGAAAAAATACGGAATACGGACTTTATCCTAAATTACGGGAAAATGCCTATATGGGGTATGGGAGGTATAGGACCATCCTGGGAAACGTACTTCTATACATTTGCGGTAGGGTTGTGAGGTCTCGTTTTACTCGTCTCGTCATTTAGAACATGATAGGAAGTGTCCCCGTGCGAATCGGTGAAATTTTTGAAAAAAGTCACCGAACCCCATATAGTCCCATACTGAGGGTATAGGATCAATGTTTGTCCCCCTGGGAAACGTACTTCTATACATTTGCGGTAGGGTTGTGGGGTCTCGTTTACTCGTCTCGTCATTTAGAACATGATAGGAAGTGTCCCCGTGCGAATCGGTGAAATTTTTGAAAAAGTCACCGAACCCCATATAGTCCCATACTGAGGGTATAGGACCGATGTTTGTCCCCCTGGGAAACGTACTTCTATACATTTGCGGTAGGGTTGTGGGGTCTCGTTTTACTCGTCTCGTCATTTAGAACATGATAGGAAGTGTCCCCGTACGAATCGGTGAAATTTTTGAAAAAGTACGATATAGCCTCATATATCATGGACCTCATATATGATATAGCCTCATATATCATATTTTAATGAATGCACCACTATGTTAGGAAATAAAGGATTACGTGCATCTTATGCCCTGCATAACAATCTAGAACATAGAAATATCCCAATAGATATTTCTTGTCATTTATATAAAACTTTAATAAAGCCAGTTATATTGTATGGTTCGGAAGTATGGGGGACAGATTATCTACTTAGAAAAAACACGGACACTTTAAATCCTGAAAAAATTCAGAATAGATTCTGCAAAAGACTTCTAGGGGTTCATAGAACAACGAATAATAATGGTGCTAGAGCAGAATTAGGGATATATCCATTGATGCTTGACATTGCTGTAAGGGCCATAAAATATTATGATTATATTAACAGTTACCCAGACAGGATAACTTATCATGCCTTAGAAGAACAACGCAAATTATGTCAGCATCGAACTGGTTGGCTGTACAAACTTACTAAATATATCAACGATACGTTAGGCCTAGATCATAAACAATGCTCTCAATCACAAATAATACAAGCCCTAAACTCTCACTTTGAATACCAATTCAACCAATCTATGCAGGACCATGCTGATGGATCAAGTAACAAAATGAGAACATATCGTATATTAAAAAACAATATTAAGTTAGAGGAATATCTGCTTTTGATTCGTAACACCAAAGTGAGAACATTCCTAGCAAAACTACGTCTCAGTAATCACAAACTGAAAATTGAGACTGGTAGACATACGCGTCCAATCACACCTGTGGAGCAACGCTTATGCCCCAAATGTAATATAAGAGAAGACGAATTCCACTTTGTTATGCAGTGCCAAATTTTCAATATTGAGAGAAAAATTCTTTTTGACAAAATAAATGAGACAAATATTGTCTTTGGTACTTTGACACCGGATGGTAAATTTGTGTATTTATTAACCAATAATGATCGCCTTCAAATAAACCTGATCGGTGATAACCTATACAGTTGGTACAAGAAGAGACTTGACCTACTACCATGATACAATGTATATATGTAGTAATGTATACATTCTGTTTGAATGTTCATGGCTATATGTAGCCTACATATTATGTTCAGTATAGGCTATAGATAAGATACTTGTAGTCTAGTACAGTGTCAGCTCAATAAAAGAGCTACATTTATGAATAACTATGATATGACGGAACGTAAAACTGTATTTCTGACTTCATTGGTATTCTTGTTCTTAACCCTATATTTGGGGTAAGCATTTTACTTTGTTTTGTTTTGTACTCTGCCCTGTACCGGGTGTTTGGTGCAATAAACTTGAACTTGAACTTGAACTTATAGTCCCATACTGAGGGTATAGGATCGATGTTTGTCCCCCTGGGAAACGTACTTCTATACATTTGCGGTAGGGTTGTGGGGTCGCGTTTTACTCGTCTCGTCATTTAGAACATGATAGGAAGTGTCCCCGTGCGAATCGGTGAAATTTTTGAAAAAGTACGATATAGCCTCATATAGTCCCATACTGAGGGTATAGGACCGATGTTTGTCCCCCTGGGAAACGTACTTCTATACATTTGCGGTAGGGTTGTGGGGTCTCGTTTTACTCGTCTCGTCATTTAGAACATGATAGGAAGTGTCCCCGTACGAATCGGTGAAATTTTTGAAAAAAGTCACCGAACCCCATATAGTCCCATACTGAGGGTATAGGATCAATGTTTGTCCCCCTGGGAAACGTACTTCTATACATTTGCGGTAGGGTTGTGGGGTCTCGTTTTACTCGTCTCGTCATTTAGAACATGATAGGAAGTGTCCCCGTGCGAATCGGTGAAATTTTTGAAAAAGTACGATATAGCCTTATATAGTCCCATACTGAGGGTATAGGATCGATGTTTGTCCCCCTGGGAAACGTACTTCTATACATTTGCGGTAGGGTTGTGGGGTCTCGTTTTACTCGTCTCGTCATTTAGAACATGATAGGAAGTGTCCCCGTGCGAATCGGTGAAATTTTTGAAAAAAGTCACCGAGCCCCATATAGACCCATACTGGGGTATAGGATCAATGTTTGTCCCCCTGGGAAACCCACTTCTATACATTTGCGGTAGGGTTGTGGGGTCTCGTTTTACTCGTCTCGTCATTTAGAACACGATAGGAAGTGTTGCGGAGCGAATCGGTGAAATTTTTGAAAAAAGTCACCGAGGCCTGGGTAGGCCCATAGGCCTATACTGCATGGCTATGGGTGTATAGGCCCATACGGGGTGGACATGTTGGAGTCTAGGTGGGCCACTCATGGTCCAATGGGGTCGAGTGAGGTCTTATTTTGAAGCTCTCGTGGAGGAGCACTTGACTACACTAATGGTTCGTCCGTGTTCAATAGTCTGCGCATGCGCAGTCTGGCCGTAGTATAGAAAACAGGCATTTTGGGTGCTATGTAGGGGTGTGTTTGGGTTAGAGATGAGCTAATCACGGTTCGAATGGGTCGTGTGAGGTGTCAAAGTGAAGCTTGTGTGGAGTCAGAATGGTGTGTTTTTGAATGCATGTCGCGTTAATCTGCGCATGCGCAGTTGGTTGTAGTAAGTAAAGTGGCCATTTTGGGGCAGCGAAGGAAGTTATTTGGGGTCGAGATGGGCTAATCACGGTTCGAATGCGTCCTGAAAGGTGTCATCTTGTAATTCTCGGGGTGTACACTCCGATTTAAGGGATGTTCGCGTCATCTGTGACGTCATCGGTGACGTCATCGGTACGAGTAGTAGCGAAAGTGGCCATTTTCGGGCAGTACATGAAGGTATTTGGGGTCGAGATGGGCTATTCACGGTTCGAATGCGTCCTGGAAGGTGTCATCTTGTAGTTCTCGGGGTGTACATTCCGATTTGAGGGATGTTCGCGTCATCTGTGACGTCATCGGTGACGTCATCGGTACGAGTAGTAGCGAAAGTGGACATTTTCGGGCAGTACATGAAGGTATTTGGGATCGAGATGGGCTATTCACGGTTCGAATGCGTCCTCGAAGGTGTCATCTTGTAGTTCTCGGGGTGTACATTCCGATTTGCGCGATGTTCGCGTCATCTGTGACGTCATCGGTGACGTCATCGGTACGAGTAGTAGCGAAAGTGGACATTTTCTGGCAGTACATGAAGGTATTTGGGGTCGAGATGGGCTATTCACGGTTCGAATGCGTCCTGGAAGGTGTCATCTTGTAGTTCTCGGGGTGTACATTCCGATTTGAGGGGTGTCCGCGTCATCTGTGACGTCATTGATGACGTCATCGGTACGAGTAGTAGCGAAAGTGGACATTTTGTGGGTGCGTGAGGGTGCGTGAGGGTGCGTGAGGGTACCTTTGACCCCGGCGCGCGCGGTGTAAAGGTTTCCACCGCCGTGCGGTGGAAACCTTTGCGCGCCGGGGTCAAAGGTCAGTTCCGGTCACCTTTAGCGACGTACACCAAACAGAAGCGAGTATTTAAAATCCGTCACAGAGCTCTCGTCCAATCAGAAGCGAGTATTTTGACCCGGTGCATTATGGGACATATCCAAGATGGCGGTTCCAAAATGGCGGATCCAACATGGCGGCTCCAAAATGGCGGTGTATGAGAGCTTCTGGACATGGACCTGATAGAAGTCTGGAATGGTGGAACATTCGTAAACATTCGGGCACTTTTACATCCGGGGACTTTTACATCCGAAGAGACACGGAAGTGCCCGAACATGATATCAGCTAGCGTGCTATAAAAGGGAAGCGGTCTGGCCGTTTCATCAGACACTCTGTCAACCACCAAGATGTTCAATATCGAAACAGGGGGAACTCCCACCCATCGCACGAGGGCCGATGATGATGATGTCGCCCTAATTCAACAGTCAAATTCCGACGACAAGACCTTGGGCCAGATTTTGTACGACGTGGAGGGCAAAGTACACTTCGTGGACGAAGCCATAAATGTTCCCAGCGATCTGTTACACGAAGACCATCCAGTGAGTGACATTTATCGGCGCCATTGGCCCATGATCCGGCACTGTTTCTACCGTCATCGCCCTATTCAAGATATCTACAATTTCCGACTGACCGACCTCGCCCGTCTACGTAGCTACGTAGAAGCCATCTTCAAAGATCAAACTACAGCCTTCAAATTGAATCTGGCGTTTGGTTATGTGCTGCAGCATAAAGAGACAGTCCAAGTCCGATATTTTTACCCGAGCAGTAACATCCGGGTATTTGACCAACCGTTTACCATCATTAACCGAGTGTCGCTAGAGACGATGCTGGAGAAACTGGACACCGTGGATCCCTTGGAATGGGCCCAACAACAACGCCCCAACACCAAGTGGACAGTGGAGAGTGTGACCAATGTTACGTTTTTCGTTACCAAGCTGACCGACCACTCCCATCGGCTGAATGCGTCACTCATGCACTGATGAATACCATAACATGCCGTACATACTCTATATGTCTACATGTTGATCGTTGACAGTACGGAGGTGACCGAAGAGACACGGATGTTACCGAAGATGTCAAGGCTCGGCCCTCGACTTGGGGATAGTTGAACTGAGTGTGCTAAAAATAGATCACCAGCTAGCGTGCTATAAAAGGGAAGCGGCCTGGACGTTTCATCAGACACTCTGTCAACCACCAAGATGTTCACTTGCACAACTTGCCAGAAGCTGTTTACTCGTCTAGATAAGTTACGACGCCACGAGGCCTCCATCCACAACGATGCCCAGTATACTTGTATAATCTGCGCACGGTCATTCAATCGGAAGGATCATTTACTGCGTCATGAGTAGGTACTCCACGCGGGTGCGACGGTACTATGTAATGATTGTGGTCGACTCTTCAAACGACCCAGTCGGTTTAGACAGCACCAACGTTTGATGCATGCCCCGTCTCTACGGTTTGGGCGACAGCTTTCCACTAAAGAGGGGCCGCGGAAGGTCAGACCCAGTGAAGATGAACCCGGAGAGACGAACGCCACTGGTGATACGATGACGAAGAGCCTGCCTATACCCACGGTCCAGGAGGCCTGGATATCCAGCCGGACCCCACCGTTACGGTTTCGAGTCATACGCCTGATAACATCGAACATTTTCTGGACGAGCCCATAAATGTTCCTAGCGATCTCTTACAGGGCGCCCATCCAGTAAGTGACATCTATCGGCGCCATTGGTCCATGATACGGCACTGTTTCCACCGTCATCGCCCTATTCAAGATATCTACAATTTCCGACTGACCGACCTCGCCCGTCTACGTAGCTACGTAGAAGCCATCTTCAAAGATCAAACTACGGCCTTCAATTTGAATCTGGCGTTTGGTTATGTGCTGCAGCATAAAGAGACAGTCCAAGTCCGATACTTATACCCGAGCAGTAACATCCAGGTATTTGACCAACCGTTTACCATCATTAACCGAGTGTCGCTAGAGACGATGCTGGAGAAACTGAACACCGTGGATCCCTTGGAATGGGCCCGGTTGCAACGCCCCAACACCAAGTGGACAGTGGACAGTGGACAGTGTGACCAATGTTACGTTCTTCGTGACCAAGCTGACCGACCAACCCATCGGGTGAATGTATTCACCCAGGCACTGATAGATACCAGAATGCACAAGCAACTATCTGAGGATATGTTGCCTCAACGGTATCCTGGGCTGCCCGATGATGATTAGAATAAACGGTTCAAAGCGAACATGGCCGAAGATGGAACTTTCTGAAATGAAGACTTCTGATTGGACAAGAATACATCTAACGGACAGGAACGAATATGACAGATGCAAATGGTGGCCTCTGATTGGACAAGTCTTCTTGAATTGTAACACCAAGTGGATAGTGGAGATAATGACCAATGTTGCGTTCTTCGTGGTTAAACTGACCACCACCTCCATCGGATGAAAGTATTCACCCATGCACTGATAGATACTCAGAATGCGCAAACAACTATCTGAGGATATGTTGCCTCAACGGTATCCTGGCCTGCCCGACGATGATTAGAATAAACGGTTCAGATGGCACTTTCTGAAATGGAGACTTCTGATTGGACACGAATACATCTAACGGACAGGAACGAATATGAAACATGCAAATGGTGGCCTCTGATTGGATAAGAATCTTCTTGAATTGTAAATATACCCAACGCGGCTCCCCAGCGTGGGTATGATGTAACATTGGGGAAAATAAACTATATGAAAAAAACTTCTTGTTGTTGTTGTTCTCTCATGTGTCATCCTTGTTGTTGTTGCTGTTGCTGTTCTCTCTCTGGTCTATATCATGGCGTTATGTTAGAGTGTAACGACGGGCGTTGACGGGCATCACCGCATTTCGAAGAATTAGTGACAATTCCATGGAATATCAGAGCTTCTGAGCTATTTCACCAGGGCGTTGAAGCATTAAGAATGGTGTTGGTGGGCGTTGCTACAAGATGACACCTCACACGGTCCATTTGGACCGCGGATAGTCCATCTCTACACCAAATAACATCCTTCACTGCTAAAAAAGGCCCACTTTCGCTACAACTTGTACTAATGACGTCACCAATGACGTCACAGATGCTATAAATATCCCTGAAATCAGGGTCTATACTCCGAGAGCTACAACATGATACCCCACGCGACGCATTCGCAACGCGGATGGTCCATCTCTACACCAAATACCTTCCTGCACTGCCCCAAAAGGCTCACTTTCGCTAATACTCCTACTGATGACGTCATCGATGACGTCACAGATGCTTCGGACATGCCTCAATTCGGAATGTACACCCCGAGAGCTACAAAATGACACCTCACACGACCCATTCGGACTAAGGATGGTGCATCTCTACACCAAACTCACCCTCACGCACCCACAAAATGTCCACTTTCGCTACTACTCGTACCGATGACGTCATCAATGACGTCACAGATGACGCGGACACCCCTCAAATCGGAATGTACACCCGGAGAACTACAAGATGACACCTTCCAGGACGCATTCGAACCGTGAATAGCCCATCTCGACCCCAAATACCTTCATGTACTGCCAGAAAATGTCCACTTTCGCTACTACTCGTACCGATGACGTCACCGATGACGTCACAGATGACGCGAACATCCCGCAAATCGGAAGGTACACCCCGAGAACTACAAGATGACACCTTCGAGGACGCATTCGAACCGTGAATAGCCCATCTCGATCCCAAATACCTTCATGTACTGCCCGAAAATGTCCACTTTCGCTACTACTCGTACCGATGACGTCACCGATGACGTCACCGATGACGTCACAGATGACGCGGACATCCCTCAAATCGGAATGTACACCCCGAGAACTACAAGATGACACCTTCC
>JAVTVY010004655.1:0-23837 GCA_036873755.1 Hanleya hanleyi
AATCACACGACTATGTCGATATAACGATGTACATAGTGAACGGCGTTGTAAATTAGCTAAAATTCGAGTATAGCCGAGTTCAATATAATGATCGCTCACTTTTAATATCTCAATTGTATGTTTTTTACAGGATAATAACTCTGTATGGGCCGGATTCGTACGAGAAAATGAGGACATTTTAGGTAGTTCCGGTTGGCCCAGTTTGGAGAATGTATTTGCCATAGATGTGGTCGTTGAAACACGGACGGTTTATAATGACGATGACTGGAATGCGGGTATAAGAAGTCCGACAACCATTCTCCTTAATGATTCCCCTTCACTTCCGGAGATTAAAACACGCAAATGTGTAGAAGAATTATCTCGTTTATTCTCGCCCAGAGTTTGCAAAAACTGTAACCAGTCATTAGGTGTCGAAGTTTGTGGAAAATGTCGAGTTAGTTTATGCCGAGATTGCGCATGTTTCGCCCGACAGGTGTCATTCGGGGTTTTTATGTGTCCAACCTGTTGTAGTTGTCAGTTTTGTGGCTATTGGAGAATGAAGCAATCGAAATAATCAAAACCAATAATAACAATAAAGAGTTGCTACACCTATCTATGGATGGTATATTCATTATCACTGGATAGCAGCTGTAACTGACTATCGTCCAATAAAGTCATATGGAAACAACTCTGGACGGTGGCTGAAAGAAAGAAGAACACAACTTTTTAAAGTTCAAAGTATATATTTATTTATACAAATTAATTTAGTAATGACAGTTTCAAAACGAAAATACAGCTGAGCAATCCTAGTACCCAAACGTCAATTTGATTTCCATAACCCTGTGAAAGAGCTGAGGGTATATCGATAACGAATGCAACGGTACACCCTAGTGGCGAAATCAACTAATCAACAGGTTTGATCAGTTGCCTTGTGTACTCGCGCGGTAAAACTCTGTTTATTAAGAATTTACACATCTCAGCGGCAGACTCTTCCGCTTCATCGTTTGATAAGTCGTCTTCCTCACGCATCCGTTTCTTAGTCACCATTACTTTCTGATGAATCGGGTGCTTCCGTAGTTTTCTCCATAACCTTAAATTACGGACGTAGATATTTCGGAATCTTGTCTGTATTCTAGGTAAAAGCTTGTCATATGCCATCTGATGCGCAATTGGTTCATCCATTCCGCCTTCTTCGTAAACTTCCGCAAGATCGTTTATATCGGATTCATGATCATCAATCGCTTCATCCGCGAAGAGATCCCACAAACACTCGTCATTCTCGACGTCAGTATCATCATTAGCAGTATCATCATTATCATCATCATCATCATCCGTAACTTCTCCGTCATCATCAGCGTCGTCACCATTACCTTCACCATCATCACCATCATTGTCATCATCATTATCTTCATCATCGGCGTCAGTAGCGTCGGTATCATTTTGATCACCATGGTAGCCAAAAGTTTGATCTGAAGTACATTTATTTTTACCATTACTACCGGAACTGGAAATATCGTTCCCATGGACAATGCTTCCGCCCGCATGGTAATACGGCCTTCCACATACCGTAGGGTCACTCACCGTCATCGTGTAGGGTTGCTCTACTCTACTTGTTGGACCTATAGCGGGGCTCGGTGGTGTCTCTTGGTTGTGTTTGCATTGAATGTGTCTGAGCATACTATCGCGACGAGAGAAGATTCTCTGACAGAACGTACACGTACACGACATGTTGATCAGTCGACCAATACATATGGACTGATGAGGGACCCATGTTCATTCCTATATGTACAGTCACCACCACCACCACCACCACCAGGAGAGGACCCAAAAGGTCACGAAAGTTCATATGAAGTCCTATATGTACAGACACCGCCACCACCACCACCACCACCACCACCGGGAGAGGACTCAAAAGGTCACGAAAGTTCATATAAAGTCCTATATGTACAGACACCACCACCACCACCACCACCACCACCGAGCGCCTTGTGACGTCATCTGTCGTGTTGACCACTCGGTACCCTGGTGACAAAAACTGGGACTAGTGGGAGATAACTCCGGGCTGTCACGTGACCCGACAGTGATCTTTGTTGCACCATTATTAATATCCGATATTGTAAAAGGTTATCTTTGAGCATATTGATACCAGGCGGGCGCTGTTAACCTCCTTGTCCCCTTTATGGGTATTAATAATGGTGACTTGATGACGCCCCCCTGGTATCAATATGCTCAAAGATAAACTTTTATAATATCGGATATTAATAATGGTGCAACAAAGATCACTGTCGGGTCACGTGACAGCCCGGAGTTATCTCCCACTAGTTCCAGTTTTTGTCACGAGGGCCAGGAGTGGTCAACACGACAGATGACGTCACAAGTCGCTCGGTTGTGGTGGTGTCTGTACATATAGGACTTTATATGAACTTTCGTGACCTTTTGAGCCCTCTCCCGGTAGTGGTGGTGGTGTCTGTACATATATGACTTTATATGAACTTTCGTGACCTTTCGAGTCCTCTCCTGGTGGTGGTGTTGGTGGTGGTGGTGACTGTACATATAGGAATGAACACGGGTCCCTCATCAGTCCATATGTATCGGTCGACTGATCAACATGTCGTGTACGTGTACGTTCTGTCAGAGAATCTTCTCTCGTCGCGATAGTATGCTCAGACACATTCAATGCAAACACAACCAAGAGACACCACCGAGCCCCGCTATAGGTCCAACAAGTAGAGTAGAGCAACCCTATACGATGATGGTGAGTGACCCTACGGCATGTGGAAGGCCGTATTACCATGCGGGCGGAAGTATTGTCCATGGGGACGAATTTTCCAGTTCCGGTAGTAATGGTAAAAATAAATGTACTTCAGGTCAAACTTTTGGCTACCATGGTGATCAAAATGATACCGACGCTACTGACGCCGATGATGAAGATAATGATGATGACAATGATGGTGAAGGTAATGGTGACGACGCTGATGATGACGGAGAAGTTACGGATGATGATGATGACGATAATGATGATACTGCTGGTGACAATGATGACGTCGAGAATGACGAGTGTTTGTGGGATCTCTTCGCGGATGAAGCGATTGATGATCATGAATCCGATATAAACGATCTTGCGGAAGTTTACGAAGAAGGCGGAATGGATGAACCAATTGCGCATCAGCTGGCATATGACAAGTTTTTACCTAGAATACAGACAAGATTCCGAAATATCTACGTCCGTGATTTAAGGTTATGGAGAAAACTACGGAAGCACCCGATTCCTCAGAAAGTAATGGTGACTAAGAAACGGATGCGTGAGGAAGACGACTTATCAAACGATGAAGCGGAAGAGTCTGCCGCTGAGATGCGTAAATTCTTAATAAACAGACTTTTACCGCGCGAGTACACAAGGCAACTGATCAAACTGTTGATTAGTTGATTTCGCCACTAGGGTGTACCGTTGCATTCGTTATTGATATACCCTCAGCTCTTTCACAGGGTTATGGAAATGAAATTGACGTTTGGGTACTAGGATTGCTCAGCTGTATTTTCGTTTTGAAACTGTCATTACTAAATTAATTTGTATAAATAAATATATACTTTGAACTTTAAAAAGTTGTGTTCTTCTTTCTTTCAGCCACCGTCCAGAGTTGTTTCCATATGACTTTATTGGACGATAGTCAGTTACAGCTGCTATCCAGTGATAATGAATATACCATCCATAGATAGGTGTAGCAACTCTTTATTGTTATTATTGGTTTTGATTTTTTGGAAAGTTTCATTCGCCAATAACCACAAAACTCACAACTACAACAGGTTGGACACATAAAAACCCCGAATGACACCTGTCGGGCGAAACATGCGCAATCTCGGCATAAACTAACTCGACATTTTCCACAAACTTCGACACCTAATGACTGGTTACAGTTTTTGCAAACTCTGGGCGAGAATAAACGGGATAATTCTTCTACACATTTGCGTGTTTTAATCTCCGGAAGTGAAGGGGGATCATTTAGGAGAATGGTTGTCGAACTTCTTATACCCGTATTCCAGTCATCGTCATTATAAACCGTTCGTGTTTCAACGACCCCATCTATGGCAAATACATTCTCCAAGGCCAGCAGAAACACAAAATGACTCTACAAACTTTTATCCTATGCTTTGCTGCATTGAGGTATTAAGTGAGCGATAAATTATATGGAGGCTCGTATATGTCGATTACAAATGATTTACAACGCGTTGTACATCATTATATCGCCAAAGTCGTGTAATTAAACGTATCATTATTATCGGTGAGTAAGTCGTAATAAAATTGTAATACTTACGGACGATTCTTTAGGTTCGATGGTATTTTGCAGTAAATTCGCCATTCCGAAGTAATAAGCGATATAAACATTCAAAACCCAATGTTATCATACACTGATTGAAATCAAGTTATGAGGGCTATAATTGAAACGCTTCCTATAATCAAACCGTGTCATCTCTATTTATTCTATCACAGCTGTTACCACTATACATCCGTATACTTTCGCATTGACAGGTACTAAAATCAATACAATTATGTAACATGACCGCCTCATATCTGTATATCGAGGTTATAATCAATATATATATACCGCGTAATTATCAGTCGAGTGTTACCAAACACTAATTGCAATGCCTTTTTGTAAACATTAATATAGAGGCTACGATATAGGCCTCATTTTTGAATGATTAGCGTACAGATTCGGAGAATTTATTGATATGAATCCGTACTATATATATATATATATCGAAATAACATCTTTTTGTAAAAGCGATATAAAACCTAAAATATATGCCGTGTTATTTAATCGTTATTAATGATTAACGTATGAATTCGGAAGATTTATTAATAATATCATATGTAGATCTATACTATATATATATCTAGGTAAATTATAACGTATATAATTTATTAATATCCAGACGCAATAATTTATACAAATAGAAATTGATAATGACGTATGACAGCACTCGGTGGATTTAGGAGGCAGAGGAGGCTATGTGCATTTGGGAGGCTTGTGGATAACTGTGATACTGCTTCTCTACTACTTATAAGTTCCAGTCAAACTCCTTGACAGCATTGTAGTAATTGGATATTTTGGTGGCTATAGATTTAGTATACTTATATGAAATGCAAGGAGGTTCTGTGAACATAAAATAGTACGGTACAGCGTTGCGTACCTCTGGATCATTCAGGATTCGAGGTAAATTAACGATGTCCAGTCCTTTATCTAAGTAGTTGAGTTTCAAGAAAAGCCGATCTTGAGATGTTTCGATTATGTTCACTGGACGATACAACCGAAAATACGCTACATCTTGACATACTTTACTGACTTTTGGTGGTATTATATTTCCTGAAGACGCAGATTGTTGTATATCTCTGGCTATTTGATTTAAAGCTCTCAGAGATAAAGCATACAGAACTGTACGTAAGCTATGTATACTATTGGGTGTGTTAGTTAAACCCACTAAGTAATTTAAAGTGATATGATCGTGAATCATCGAACTATTAAACTTTTGCCAACCATGGCTGCGTTGTCTCCGTTGATGGGGTTTAAATAGTTGGGTAATGTTGGATATATTTGAACGGCGGTTTGTAGCATTGCCGAACCCACTGACTTTATCATTTAAACCAAACGGAAACACTGACCCAAGTTCTAGCATCCATAATAATTCCCGCTCTCGGATTTTTCTCTCAAATCCAAAGGGGGAATCCTTAGTAGATGGATAGACGACGTCTATTATCTGAATACTAAAGTTATCTCAGCCATGGTCGGGTCCAGAAAAATGTTTACCTATAAGCAATTGCTTTTTCCTAACGGATTTTCTGTGACCGTTCACCCTAAGATGGAGTCTTTGGGTGGTCTTGGCAAAATACTGTTGACCACACTTCTTACAGGAAACTAAATAAATACAGTTTGTAGTAGAACAACTAAGATTAACATACGAGTTAACAGAATATGAGTTACCAGTTAACGCGGAACGAAATGAAGCTGAAGTATTAAAGAGTGGACACGTGAGACATCCACGATGTCCACACTCAAAAAATTTGAAGTTATTACATGTAGAATTCGGTGCTAAACAATCATCAAGCGCAATATTACAAGGTTTGATGTCGTGGCCTTGCTTTGCTGTCAGAAATATATCTGTCATTTGGATTGAAAAAAGGTCTTAGTGCATTTCGAACTATTAGAGGCTCGGCCGAGAAACCTGCACTAAGGTTCCTCGGGTCTGTCTTACTATTATTTGTTATTGTTGTATCCATTATGAGTGTTGAGTGTGCAGGGGCCCGGCCTCGGGGACAACTTGTCCACCAGCAGAATCCAGGCATACACAGGTTAAAATTACAAGCGTCTAATCCGTCATTCATAATCCAGCCCTCGTCCATTAGAGAATATCCGCGTCCATAATCCAAAGACCTATTCCATATTCCATATAACAGTATTAGCACCAAATTCAAAAAGGCAATCATAGTAACTTGTATATGTTAGTACATTCAGGAGGAACAGTGCACCGAAAGCTCTTGGGTATAAAATTGTCACCGATACTAGGAGAAGAGCAATATTTTACGCCCTCACTGGGAAGATACGAAACCTATCGCAGTCTTCCAGCTACCTCGTTCAATATTTAAGTGTGGCTACCATGTCGATATAAACGTCATTGGTTAGGTTGTCCCAATCTGGACTGAAAATATATTCAAACGCGTGATGAGCTTTGAGTCATTGGTGACACTGTTTCGCGCTGAACACTTCGTTCAACTAGCGTTGTTGCTTTGTCAGATTTATACATTGTGAGAAAACGTGATATCGTTTCAAGTCGCAGACATTGTCACAGTTTGAGGTTATTGGTCAGATGTGATTTGGTTATGCATATCACACAGTTAAATTGGTGAGATATGTAAGATGAGAAAATTGACGGCGTCTGGCACTAAAAATCAATGATATGACTTCACAGGACAGCCTCCCTCGGCACTTCACATTCAGACTAGAATACTGAGGATTCTAAGACGTATCCTTGGTATCTTACCAGCGCTTTTATTGCAGATGTTCATGTGGAAACTACAACGCAACCACACGGCCTCTGGCACCCGCTTAATCAGAATTAGATACGCTAGCTACCCATAATTTTAGTACCGTCTCCTTATTTGTTTGTTTATATGTTTGTTCGTCTCCTGCGGCCATGCTTTTGGTAGAAATATCACGAAACTTCGTCAGAACTTTTTCTGGTTAGTCCCATATTTGCCTATATATACACTCTGCAGTGCATATGTCCACATGTGGAATCTCTGCGTCCGTAGGATGGGTTTTGCGCTTAACGTTATTAGGAACAGATTCCTAAAAATGTATTGCAGCAAAGTCAAAGAGTGTATTTTACGATATCAATGGCATAGCTATCTGGTTTAGGTTGTGTTGAATCTTATCCTCGATTTATTTGGAAATAATGTAAATGTCAAGCATTGAAACTGCTAAAGCTTGAAAAATGTATGGTCTCTGGTTCAATAGAAAGGTCAGATCTGACAAACACTAAGCACCCTTCGTCCTTCAAATTAACGTCATAAATCGGAATACCTTTTTTATAAGGCACCATCAGCACCGAACTCCAAACAGACATAAAGTGAGAATGTATATAAACATAATAAGCAGAAGCTGGTTTCTGATACGAGAGAAATGGTTACCAATTTTTAATGATCTTCCTATCAATAACTTGTATTCATTCATCCAGTGATTTTTCGAGTCGTTTTCCAGAGTATACTATATATCAGTCGCGTAAATTACACGATGTTCACACGGCCCTAACCCCGGATTACCTAAGGAAACATGGCGCCATCGAGTTTGGACACTACGATTTTACTTTGGTATCGGTGTGTGAAGGAGTCAAGATCCGAAATTCAGTGTTCAGCCCGTCGTCCATAAAAGAATTTCGGCGTCAATAGTCGATCGATTTTTTCGTGATATTCAGCACAAAATTTCATAAAATTTGAAGGCGCTCGTCGATATAACCTAATCATTGTCAAAACTGTAATTTTCTCTCTTGTCGTAAAGACGACGTGCGAAAGCCCTTTTCTTCTTTGTAGAGGTACAATCTCAAATATGATTACAAGCGTCTAGTCCGTCATTCATAATCCAGCCGTCGTCCATTAGAGAATATCCGCGTCCATAATCCAAAGACCTATTCCATTTTCCACATAACAGTATTAGCACCAAATTCAAAAGACAATCATAGTATACATAAACATAGGCTTGTTTCCTGCAAGAGAGAAGCGGTCAACAGTTTTCAATGATGCCGGCAAGACATCATGATGTTCCAAAAATATCAAATCCGTATCGCTGATCAGTATTCTAAATCCATAATATTCGTTGTAAGGTCGTCATCTAAAGAATGATGTATCTCAGTCACGCTTTGATTGTGACTGTTCATATGAGTACCATGAGGATCTTGAAGTACATGGGTTCATACGGCCCCTAGCCCCGGGTTAAGCGGAATTAGACACAAGTTACAAGTTACACAATGTCCCACTCAGACTATCAAATGTAGTGAGGGTGAATAGCAACCTTCATGGCGTCGCCTTTATAAAGATTATACACAGCAAGCAAATCGTGTACTGATGAAAAATATAAACTATACGGGTGCAGTCTACACGCCACGGTTCCGCACAAAATGGCCCCTCCTAATTTCATAATAAGGAAGGCCGCCAGTTTCTGACATCATGATAATTCTTCTTCCATTTTTGCTAACTGATATCTATAATACTATCCTGCTAGACGTAACCATACCTCCAAACGAGCATATAACATTTGCTGGCTGACCGGGCCTACCGCCAATACAGAGTTATTCGTGCCGGGAAGAGAATATTTGGCAGGTCAAACTCCGCACTTTTTCGGGGCGCGAAAATGATGACTCCTTTATCGCGATCAAAGTTTACGAATAGGTCGACTCCCTGTTTTTCACCTTTTAAAATGCCCGTTGGACGGGAAATAATTTCACATGCATAAAAAGAAAATCATTTCATGCGTTTTCTCTGGGTGGTGGGTTGAAATTGACACATTTTCATACATTTTGTGGAGTTTTCCAGAAAAGTTTAAGAAAGTTTAAGGAGGATTACGCGTCTTTCCTTTTCAATTTATATAACTCAATTGTCTGCTGGAGTAATGGCACGAGTATGCCCATTCAGAAAATATATACAGTAGGGTTTTACAGGGTTTTTGTTGAAGATTTTACAACTATTTATGGCCGAAGAACCGAACCCATGCCTGTTTTTAGCCGCACATACTTTAGGTGTGGAACGCACCCTAAGCATTATGTGTCGGGACCAACCGAAGGTTGATGAGAATTCTAATGAAGACCATGTATTCCCTCTCTGAAATACATCAGACAAAAGGCGAATGGTTCCTGATTTGTATGCAGTCAGGTGTATGTAGGCCTCATTTTTAGCTCATTATCAGCTTGTGAGCTATGAACGGTTGATGCATGTACATACGTGACGTCAGAATAAATTCCTTGCAGATCTTTATGTGAAAGCTTGTTATTACCTTTGATCATATCCCAGATGATTGAACGGCCATCTCGTTCAACCTTATACTACCGGAAGGATTGCCCTTCTAATTTGTGAGAGTAGACAAGCTGATTAGTTCAATGAGAGCGCATGTCTTTCAATGGGAACATCAAGAGCTGCCACTACTATATAGCGGATTGTAGAGTTTAATAACGAAGGCAATCATCTAGATTTCAAGTCATACCAACGTTATGAGACACGTTAGGCAAGCAAAACGTGCACGTAAAAGTTCTGCGTGATTGACCGGTCAAAGAAATGCGTATAGCATGTAAATGTAAAACACGTAAATAAGCTATTCGGTACTGCTTTCAGTCATGATTAACGAAAGCTTGTCGACTCCAAACAGCAGTATTATTACACCTAGATAACGATCTACGATCTGCTTATATAGGTCGGTAACAGGCATTTGCTCGCCATTCTCGCACACCTGTATTCGTTAGTTACTCATCATATTTCTGTATATAAATTGCTCGATGGTTCACATGAACCAATCAGTGAGCGCAGTCAGCAGGCCCGTTCCGCATATCCACCTCAAGAGCTTATACACGTCTGGAGGATATTGTTGTGATTGGGAATCATCGAATTGTATCTATACACCATGCAAGCATGATATGATGGTGACCTTGATTTAGTGAGTGAGGAGGACCTAAAACACTCCTGATGAAGGAACCTAAATATAGAGAGCAGAGAAAAATAAACCTGAAGGCGGACCAGAAGATAGTCCTGACTGCACTGGGAAGACTATGTTATTGAGTGGTCAAAGCGAGAAAAAGTTGCACGTACAGTACTCGCTGACTCGCTGTACCTCACCAAGAGCAAAGTCGTTGAAACAATCCGCCATATTGAAAGTAGTACCATTCCCCAAGCAAAACAAGTACTGAGAAACCTCAATTAGTAAGACGTTCTGGTAAATCCCGAGAGTAAATCTGTTGTAGTTCCAGTAGACAATGATCCAAATAATATAATATTCATATGTACATATTACTATTACCAGGTGCTGGTTAAGGAATTGAGTGTAAGCACACCATCGCCGAGTACGTCTACTTACCTCCAAACAGTATTTACTCTGGAAGATATATTTAAAAATCACAAAACGTTTATCAAGGAAAGGGGTATTTGTCTTCCGACCACTCATAACGATATACCGAAAGTGTACTGAACTCCCAAAATGCATAAATCACCATACAAAGGTAGATTCATAGCTGATTCTAGAAGCTGCACCACAAAGCTTCTTTCAGCCCTGTTGACGAGGGCCCTTCAGGAGGTAAAAGCATTTTGGGAAAGGCATTGCGCCACTATTTATAAGAACTCTGACATTGAATGCATGTGGATATTGAAAAAAACTCAAAATGTCTGACGGAAGAACACGATGCTAAAGGTCGCATACCGTACAGACATATATCCGCATAGGATTTCTACAATCTCTTATCGGGACTTCATTGAACGTATTAGTTCATTAATTGTATTATGGTCAAGAAAACTGATCGCCGATATATTAATGTCAGAAGCCATAAAGCATTCTTTAGCTCTACTACATACAAGGGATATCATTCATTGGATGTGTCTTTGTTAAAAGAAGTGCTCGAATTCCTCATTAATAATATCTATGTGAAATACTCGTATGTTGATCTTAGTTGTTCTACTACAAACTGTATTTACTTAGTTTCCTGTAAGAAGTGTGGTCAACAGTATGTTGGCAAGACCACCCAAAGACTCCATCTTAGGGTGAACGGTCACAGAAAATCCGTTGGGAAAAAGCAATTGCTTATAGGTAGGCATTTTTCTGGACCCGACCACGGCTGGGATAACTTTAGTATTCAGATCATA
Source organism: Hanleya hanleyi (assembly GCA_036873755.1). Taxonomy (NCBI): domain Eukaryota; kingdom Metazoa; phylum Mollusca; class Polyplacophora; order Lepidopleurida; family Hanleyidae; genus Hanleya; species Hanleya hanleyi. The sequence continues at coordinate 11,372 of JAVTVY010004655.1, forward strand.
GACGTCGTCTATCCATCTACTAAGGATTCCCCCTTTGGATTTGAGAGAAAAATCCGAGAGCGGGAATTATTCTGGATACTAGAACTTGGGTCAGTGTTTTCGTTTGGTTTAAATGATAATGCAGTGGGTTCGGCAATGCTACAAGCCTATAGTTCAAACCATATCAACGTACTCAACTGGCCCAAACCCCATCCAGCAGAACCTGCTGCAGCCACTTTATGGTTGGCGAAAGTTTAATGGATTCGATGATTCACGATCATATCACTTTAAATTACTTAGTGGGTTTAACTAACGCACCCAATAGTATACACAGCTTACGTACAGTTCTGTATGCGTTACCTCTGAGAGCTTTAAATCAAATAGCCAGAGATATACAACAATCTGCGTCTTCAGGAAATATAATACCATCAAAAATCAGTAAAGTATGTCAAGATATAGCGTATTTTCGGTTGTATCGTCCAGTGAACATAATCAAAACATCTCAAGATCGGCTTTTCTTGAAACTCAACTACTTAGATAAAGGACTGGACATCATTAATTTACCTCGAATCCTGAATGATCCAGAGGTACGCAACGCTGTACCAAGCTATTTCAAGTTCACAGAACCTCCTTGCATTTCATATAAGTATACTAAATCTATAGCCACCAAAATATTCAATTACTCCAATGCTGTCAAGGAGTTTGACTGGAACTTATACACGTCAGGAGGCTATAGTTGTGATTGTGAATTGTCGAACTTTATCTATACACCATGCAAACATATTGTGACTGGTGACCTTGATGTGGTGAGTGATAAGGATCTGAAATTACTCCTGATGAAAGGACCTAAATATAGAGAGCCAAGAAGAATAAATCTGAAGGCGGACCAGAAGATAGTCCTGTCTGCATTAGAACAGTACGTTATTGATTGGTCTAAGCGAGAAAAAGTTGAACCTACAGTACTCGCTGATTGGCTGGACCTCACCAAGAGCAAGGTCGTTGAAACAATCCGCCATATTGACAGAAGTACTCTTCCCCAAGCAAAACAAGTACTGAGAAACCTCAATTCGCAAGAAGTTCTAGCAAATCTCCAGAGTAAATTCGTCATAGTCCCAGCAGACAAAGCTCCGAATAATATAATATTCATATGTAAATATTACTATTACCAGGTGCTGGTTAAAGAATTGAGTGTAGACATATCTTCATCAAATACGTCTACTTACTCCCAAACTGCATTTACTCTGGAAGATTTATTTAACAATCACAAAAAGTTTCTCAGGGAAAGAGGTATTTGTCTTCCAACCAATCATAGCGACATACCAAAAATATACTGGACTCCCAAAATGCATAAATCACCATACAAAGCTAGATTCATAGCTGGTTCTAGAAGCTGCACCACCAAGCTTCTTTCAACCCTATTGACGAGGGCCCTTCAGGAGGTAAAAGCATTTTGGGAAAGGTATTGCGCCACTATTTTCAAGAACTCTGGCGTTGAATGTATGTGGATATTGAAAAACTCAAAATGTCTTACGGAAGAACTTGATGCTAAAGGTCACATACCGTACAGACATGTATCCACATGGGATTTCTCGACTCTCTATACTACAATCCCTCATCAGGACCTTATTGACCGTATAAGTTCATTAATAGTATCTGTGTTCAAGAAAACTGATCGTAGATATATTAATGTCGGAAGCCATAAAGCATTCTTTAGCTCGACTACATACAAGAGATATCATTCATGGGATGTTTCTTTGTTTATAGAGTTGCTTGAATTTCTCATTAAAAATATCTATGTGAAATTTGGCAACACAATATATCAGCAGCATATAGGTATTCCAATGGGTACTAATTGTGCACCCCTGTTGGCTGACCTGTATCTGTTCTCTTATGAATATGACTATATGCAGGCGCTTTCAAAAACCGATCCATTCAAAGCCCGTTCCTTCTCATTCACCAAACGCTATATAGACGATCTTCTCGCTGTGGATAATCGCTATATAAATGACGCAGTGAAGGATATATATCCACCTTCACTGGATTTGAAGGAAACTACAGATAGCCCTACAGGCACATCTTATTTAGATCTCTATCTCTATAAAAATGAAGCGGGCATTCTCTCTCGTCGACTTTATGACAAAAGAGATGATTACAATTTCGACATCGTAAACTATCCCTTTCTGGATAGTAATATTCCAGTGGGACCTGCATATGGCGTATACATATCTCGCTTAGTAGCATTTGCTAGATCATGTGTTAAATGTGATGATTTTAATCAACGTCACAAAACACTGTTGCAGAAACTTATAAAACAGGGCTATTCTACCAAGCGCCTCCACTCAAAGTTTCTCAAATTTGGCGATACATATCGCATGCTGATAGCAAAATACGAACGTAGCGTGCAAGATCTATGGGGCTACGTTTCGTAACATGTGTCTAATTCCGCTTAACCCGGGGCTAGGGGCCGTATGAGCCCATGTACTTCAAGATCCTCATGGTACTCATATGAACAGTCACAATCAAAGCGTGACTGAGGTACATCATTTTTAGATGACGACTCTATAACGAATATTATGGATTAAGAATACTGATCAGCGATACGGATTTGATATTTTGGAACATCATGATGTCTTGCCGGCATCATTGAAAACTGTTGACCGCTTCTCTCTTGCAGGAAACAAGCCTATGTTTATGTATACTTTTGTCTTTTTGAATTTGGTGCTAATACTGTTATATGGAAATGGAATAGGTCTTTGGATTATGGACGCGGATATTCTCTAATGGACGACGGCTGGATTATGAATGACGGACTAGACGCTTGTAATGGAATATGGAATAGGTCTTTGGATTATGGACGCGGGTATTCTCTAATGGACGACGTCTGAATTATGAATGACGGATCAGTGGCTTGTAATGTGGGGATTCAGTCAATGAATGGGCTTAGAAAAATAGCCAATCAATGGCCTGGGATGGGATCAAATGTAACCCATCAATGCCTAGAAAACAATGCAAGAGCACTGCAGTAAATTAGAGAGCCAATGAAATCAGCCCACAGACCAAGTACATGTTTTGGTCTAGGTTAAGAGTGGGCATTCCAGCACAAAAAATTTGACGAGGAGTTACAAGTTACAAGAGCAGCAGGTGGAGTGAACAAACTATAGATGTTCGGGGTGTGGTGCGTCCAACACCTATAGATTAAGTTTATTATATTTATTAAGTTTGTTTCGTGAAAAACTGAGGGTTCCCCACTGGCCATTTCACATAGGTAAATAGACAGTAATATTGTCGGAGACCCTCCTCTATACATAGATGATTCGGAAGAATGGATAAAGGCTAGGCCTGGCGAGGGCCGGACATTGCACCGCGCAGGCGTGCGGCTGGGGAAAACCGCGCAGGCGTGCGGTCGGACCGGGAGGAAACCCCGGATGTTGAAGAGTGCCCGGATGTTGAAGAGGTCCCGGATGTTGAAGTTGGTGCCGGATTTTACAGCACATGCATTCCATACAGGCGGTGGGAAACCCGAATGTTGAAAGTACATGCATAAGGTCTAAGGAAAAATTGAAACACTTCTGGGTTCGGAGGTAGTTTTAGTGAAAGCTGAAGTGACGTCGAACCCACATCACCAAACCACAACCATGGACCCATAGGGGTTAGTACCCCAAAAACACTCCCATGTGTATATTTCTATACTACGACCAGAGTGCGCATGCGCAGACTCTTGAACACGGACGAACCAGGAGTCCATAAGTATGCTCCTTCACGAGAGCTTCAAAATAAAACCTCATACGACTCCATCGGTCCCGTGGTGGCCCATGTCGGCCCCACAATGTCTATTTCCATACCCTTTTCCCACAATTCCCTGTCTGTGCATGCGCAGAATATTGAACACGGACGACACACTACTCCAGGCGATTGCCCCTTCACGAGAGCTTCAAAATATAACCTCATACGACTCCATCGGACCCATAGTGACCCACCTAGACCTGAAAACGTCTATTTCCATACACTTGGTCTACTGCGCATGCGTAGAATGACATCAGTTTTACGTCACAGCCACCCAGTCGGATGCTCCCTCACGACTGCTTCACAACGATACCTCACTCGACCCCATCAGGCCACGAGTGGCCCATGTCGATCCCAAAACGTTCCTTCCAATGCCCTTTCCCCACAATTCCCTGTCTGTGCATGCGCAGAATTTCGAAAACGGTCGACACACTAGTCCAGGCGGATGCCCCCTCACATATGCTTCACATTGATACCTCATACGACTCTAGTGGCCCACAAAGACCCCAAAACGTCTATTTCCATACACTTTGTCTACTGCGCATGCGCAGAATGACCATACTCCAACCCCTCACCCACTCCATCGGCTGCCCCCTCACATAGGCTTCACAGTGATACCTCACTCGACTCCATCGGACCTTTAATGGCTCCCCTAGACCCCAAAACGTCTATTTCCATAGCCTCGGTCTACCGCGCATGCGCAGAATGACGACATTCCAAGTCCACACCCACCCCATCGAATGCCCCCTCGCGAATGCTTCACATTGATACCTCATACGACTCCATAGAACCACTAGTGACCCACAAAGTTCCAAAAACGTCTATTCCATACCCTTTGTCTACTGCGCATGCGCAGAATGACGATATTCCAACCCCACACCCACCCCATCGGATGCCCCCTCACGAATGATTCACTTTGATACCTCACTCGACCCAATCGGACCATTAGGGGGCCCTGAAGATTACCGAAAATTCCAGATGATTCTCACGAAAACGCGTGTTTGGGACTACTTTCTGTCCGCGGAATCTTTTTCCCGCGACCGCATCACCGCCACACATGACTGCATCACCGCGGAGGAATGCAAGGTCAAAAAACTATATAAAACTTCGCACCCAGCTAATGCTGATGCAATCCATAACTACAAATCCACCTGTCGGACGCTTCACGGGAATCAAGTACCTCCCTGGAAAAGGGAAGGTTTTCCGTCTTTTGTATACTACTGTTGCATTTATTTTTCGCGCTATTTCGTGCCGCACTCTGCACTGCTCTTGCCCTGCAGTCACTGTCGCCATGGTCGCCATACACGTGCTTGGGTATTTTATGCATATTTTGGTTTTATTTCCTGTCATAATCTGGTCATCATAAGGCATAATAACATACAAATCCTTTCGAAATATTTAGCTTGTTTTTCTTTGGCGTATAAACCTTGTGGAGGTTCAGTCAATTTGTGCGCTGTGACGTCATGTGTCATATCATGAAGGTGAAGATGTATTTGATATCATCACTGCAGAGAAAATATCGCTTTAATTTCAGTTGATAATTTTCACTATCTCATCAAGTATATAATAAATAATGCCACCGCACATCACCAGATTAAATGGCGTTTTGGTCTAAGGGGTCGTTCGTGTAAATGTGTGTTGCAATGTTCGATTTGGACCCTTTTTTCACGAAATAGCACATGCTGCGGATTTCAATTTAATGTCATAACTATAATCATAACGCAATCGAGCTATATTTTCCCCTGTCGTTACATTAAAAAACAATTATTTTAGCACATTTTATTTATTCGATTTTAACCGCACTACATATAGGTCAGAATACCGTCTTATCGTACCATCTCCTTTGTCAGTTAGCTTACAGTATGTTATCTTGTCGCATGCTCTGAGTGATGCTGTCATGGGTCTTAGGGGTTTCAAATAACAGCATCGTGAAGTAGTGTACTTGTGCAAAATCGTTTATTTCGAGGTGAAAACAGCGTCCTTTTCTTTCCGAAGAAATGTGAAGCCAGCCAAGAAATATTTGTTGAATGCTTTATTTATATTTGTTGAAAAGGTGCGGTTTTCACCGCGATTTTCCACAATGCACTAAATCCAAGATGAGGTCATTCAAGAACACTAAGACAAAATAGGAGAATAATATATATTTTAACCTTAAACTGAAAAACAATGTCCGTATATTTCGGCTTTCCAAACCGCACCACCTGGGGGCAAAACCTCACTAAATCGCTCAACGTCCTTTTTGGTTTTGGCGCGGGTAACCACAGATGGGTAGAAAATTCCCGTGGTTGTTGTTAGTGATGCTCCTTTTTATATTGATCTTTCTAAACGAAACAGTTGTAAGATAAACCTGAAAAAGTCCTTACCTTAACAGAATATAACAGTCGACTTTGCAAGTTTTAGGTCATTAACACGGACGAATGCAAATACAGAAAAATGCTGTGTCATGTGGACGAATAAAGTCCAAAATTGCCCTACTTGCACTCAATGCTCTTGCTTTGGACAATACTTAAATTTTGAGATGGTGAAAATTGTGGAACCCTTCATATTTGAAGTGACAAATAGCTGTCTCATATGGTAGGATCAGATTGTCCAGGATGTGATGAAAGCACTTCCACGTTGTTCGTAATTATGAAACTAGTACTCTTCATAAACAAAGATAAATGCACACTGGTCCAAATCTACAACATTTTTGCCACAGAATTGAAACCAGTAATACAGAATCTTACATTCTGATATCTTTGACGAGCATTCTGGCCCTACCAAAACCTCTGTGTATGGAATTGATCGCCCCAAAAGAAGAGTTCCAAGTTCCGGCAAAGGTCACACGTGACCGGAAGTTACCCCAGGGGATGTATTCCTCCGCGGTGAAGTGATGACGTCACATGTAATGGCTGAATACACGATGGGGGTCGATCAGTTTAGCCACAAGAAGCGTGGCCGCATGAATACATTGAGAGTTAGACTCCTTTACAGTATTACACAGCTACGCAGTATTACCGTGAAGGCTTTATCATGAGTGTTTCGTCCTCAGTTCGGGTTATCTATAAAAAGAGCTGACGTAATGATCTATAAATAGAACAGGGAAACCCCGCATACAATCTCCCGGTGTAGTATGTGTTGTGTCTTTAGGCCAAACGGAGAGGACAAACTTCGGTATAAAACAACATCGATTTATTCGTAACTCAGGAAGACAGCTCGCCACAGATACAACGTATTACATGAAACCGTAACGAGGACCGGGAACGGATCCCCCGCAACTATATAACACTTTTCCCTCTCTAAAAAAACAATATAGAGAAACCACACGTGTGTTCAGATTGTGAGCTAACGTTTTAAAGTTCAAAACACCTAGAGAAACCACACGTGTGTTCAGATTGTGAGCTAACCTTTTAAAGTTCAAAACACCTAGTAATTATTTGTACTTCTAAATAAAATGATCTCTCTGAGATTTTCATGATAAACATATTATAGCACAATATCCAGTCTTTAGTTTTCAGACACCGTCACACAGTAGTTTCACAGATTTACGCTTCATCTATAAGTCGCTTTGGAGGATGTCGCGTACGAACTGGGTATCTCGGTGCGATAGGAACACTTTCACGCTCAGTTAGAGTCAGTCTTGGAGTTCTGACGTTCAGTGTCTCCTTGTTTAGGACTCTGTGGCACTGGCATTGGTATGCTAACGGGAACATCAGGCACAATCGGTGCTCGCGTTATCGGAAAGGATTCCTGGACATCAAGGTTGAGGGGAACATCCGTGATTTTTCGGAAATCGGAACTTCATCGACTCTCAGACAAGTCGATAAGCTGGTCAATATGTCTTTTCCAAACAAGGTTCTCACCAACTTCAACCTGATAGGTGACAGGACTGAGTTTCTTCAAAATTGCACCTCTAACCCAAGATGACTGTTGACGTTTTCGGTAATCTCTTACAAAGACAACATCCTTCAAGGTGTTTGGTAGTATCAAGATGTGGGGATTTTATCAGCATTGTTTTTGCCAAGATTCGGACGGATAGTGTCAAGACGAATTCTCAGTCTTCGACCAAGGAACAATTCTGCTGGTGTCACTATGTGGTGTTGATCTATAACTCATCAGGAAACGACAAAGTTTTTGTGACAAAGTTCCAGGTTCCATGGTCATGGATTTCATGGTGGTTTTGAAACTTCGTACAAATCGTTCTGCCTCACCGTTCGAACTCGGGTGGTAAGGGGATGATTTTATGTGCTTCATTCCATGAGCTATCATGAAGTTTTCAAATTCCATTGAAATGAATTGTGGACCGTTGTCCGAAACGATCTCCTCCGGGATTCCATATGTTACGAATAACCCTCGAAGAACATCAACGGTTTTTGAGCTGGTGGTTGTTGACATTTGAATGACTTCGGGCCACTTGGATTTGGCATCCACGACTATAAGGAACATTTCTCCCATAAATGGTCCGGCAAAATCGACATGAACTCTCTGATACGGTCGCGATGGCCAGATCCATGGATTGGTTCTGTTTACAGGTTTCGCTTGCGTTTGCTTACATGGCTCACAGTCACGAACAGTTTGTTCGATGTCGGTGTGGAGGTTTGGCCACCACGCATACATGCTCGCAATGGCCTTCATTCTAACCATACCCGGATGTACATCATGTAGCGTTTCGATAATCTTAGGGCGGAGCAGTTTCGAAACCACGACTCGAACACCCCAAAGAATACATCCTTCTTCACAGGTAAGTTCATCTTTACGTCGATAATATGATAGAAGTTCTTCTGGGATTTCTCGTTCGTCTGGCCAGCCGCTGGTGATGAACTGTTTGACTCGAGACAGGACATTGTCCCTGTCGGTCGCCTGACTCACCTGTTTTGCTGATACAGGTAAGCTGTTGATCTGAACATAATTGAGTTTCGCGGCTTCTTTCGTCCAGAACACCTGATTGATGTCGTCGGTTACTTCCGGTAATGGTAATCTGGAGAACCCATCAACATTCGCGTTCTCTCGCGACGACCTATATTTGATCTCATACTGATATGCTGAGAGTTGTATAGCCCAACGCTGAATTCTTGATGCAGCCAGAGTTGGTATACTCTGTTTCGGACCAAAAGATCAATGTCAAAGGCTTGTGATCAGTCAACAATGTGAACTTATGGGAACGCTGGATCACAAAAAATTATTCCCAAATATTCCCGTTCTATTTGAGAATAATTTCTCTCTGCTGCGGTAAGTGATCGCGAGGCATAAGCGAATGGTCTTTCCTCTCCATCAATGGTGTGGGAAATTACAGCACCAATTCCATATGGTGATGCATCTGTTGCTAATATCAGCGGTTTCCCAGGATCGAAGTGTACCAATAGCTTAGATGCAGACAGCGATTTCTTCAATTCATCGAATGCTTTTTTGCACTCTGGGTTCCACTCAAATGGAATATCTTTACGGACTAGCTTGTTCAGTGGTGCAGCAATTGTTGACATGCTGGGACAAACTTTCGATAATAATTTACCAGTCCAAGGAATGACTGTACTTCTGTTTCATTCTTTGGCTCAGGCGCGTCACGAATTGCTTCCAGCTTCTGCTGTGATGGTCGAATTCCAGTTTTATCTATCACGAAGCCAAGATACGGTATGGAGTTTTTCATAAACTCACACTTCTCTAATTTCAGCCGTATGTTGTAGCTTTGTAGTCGTATGAACACCCGTCTCAAATTTGCTCTGTGGGTAGCATTGTCCTTCCATGTTACCACAATGTCATCCATATACCAAACAACACCTGGTAATCCTTGTAGTATCTTTCCCAATGTCTCTTGAAAGATAGCTGGGGACACAGAGACACCATACGGTAACCTGGTATAGGAATATAGACCCTGAATTTGTTGGTATGCATTCCTCAGGTCTAACTTGGTGAATTTCTCACCTCCATTGAGTTCTGTGAACAGATCCTCCGGTTTGGGTGTCGGATATTCAGGAACCCCAAGTTCAGAGTTGATGGTTACTTTATAGTCACCACAAATTCTTACTGTTTTGTCTGGTTTAAGAACTGGGACGATTGGTGCTGCCCAGTCAGAGTATTCCACTTTTTGTAGTACACCCATTCCTTCTAGTCTATCCAATTCATTGGAGATCTTGTCTTTCAATGCGTACGGGACAGGTCTAAGCTTGTAGAATTTGGGTTGAGCACCATCTTTCACTTTCAAATGAGCCGTCACTCCTTTCACAGTTCCTAGAGTTCCATCAAATAGTGTAAACTCACTCAAGAGCTTCTCCAGTTCTGTAGATTTCGGATGGACTTCCAGTTGAGTTGCAGCTTTGACAGCCAGTTCCTTCCAAACAGGAGTGGACCCTCTCCAGGCACAATACACAGAGGTAAATTTGCTGATTGATTTTCATATGTACCAGTTACTGTCACTTCTCCCAGAACCCTGATTGGCTCACCAGTGTAGGTTTTCAACAAAACTTGTGATTTTTGCAGGGGAGTATTTGGAAATTTCTCTTTGAACAGCATTTCTGACACAATTGACATGGAAGCTCCTGTGTCTGATTCCATGTTCAATGGCACACCATTAACAGCAACAGGTACGAAAAGTTCCTTTACTCCATCTTTTTTCACAGTAAAAATAGGAAAATCATTTTCCCATTCTGACTCGGACTGATTCTCTTCACTGGTTTCTGGTTCATCCACATATTTCACTGTTTGATCTTTTTACTTAAATGTCCTTCTTCCTTGGCCTTTCTTGATTTCACTTTTCCCTCGGGTACATTTTTTGCTAATGTGCCCGACCGATTTACAAGCGTGGCATTTTGAATCACGATAATAACTGTTATCAGGGGCATGGTTCGACTTTCCGCATCTCCAGCATTCAGTACTGGAAGATGTTTTGGTTGTTTTCTTGAAACTAACCTTGTTGACAGAGTTTTCTGGAACTTGGAGCACCTTGTTTCCCATTTCTGTTGCTTCTCTATCTGCAGCTTCCATAGCTACAGCCATATCCAATGCTTTTTTCAGGTCTAAGTCCTCCTCGGCCAACAGTTTTCTCTGTATAGCGGCAGACTTACTAGCTAGACCACAAACAAATCTGTCTCTCAACGCATCATTGAGGGAAATCCTCCAAACTGACCGTGTTCACTCAATTTGCGCAGTTCAGCCATGAAATCATTTATAGATTCCCCTTCCTTCTGCATGTATCGGTGAAATTTGAACCTTTCGGTTATTACTAAAGGTGTGGGGCTTACATGCTGTTTGACAAGTTCAATCAACTCTGGAAGGTTTTTTGTGTCTAGTTTAACTGGCGCCAATAACACACCCTGTATACCAAACGGCTGTTCCAACTTCCGCCGGAGGGTGAGCTTCCGCCGGAGGGAAATTACAAATTTGAGAAGCTAAGTAAGTTCAGATTTGTCATTTTTTGATAGTTTTCACGTATTTTACTACTCGAAAATTTAATGAGAAAATGTTCTCAAGGGAACGTGTTAGCAATTCGTGTGAAATTTTCAACTCGTCATTGTATTATTTTTTAATTACAATTCATTTTGTCTGACATTAAGAGCTATATTGCAACATAACAGTGATTAGATGCTTAAAAAATCATCTATTTGTGTATCATCCGCCAAATAAGTTATAGATATATGAAGAATAATTCCTTAACAGCAGGCTGATAGCTTGTAGTTTCAAATAATTCAATCTACTTCGGTTAATGTTAGTTTTTCCAGCTCATGCATGTTCGTATATGGTACAAATGCCGCTGGAGGATCTCACTCCGCCGTATGTTGTATCAGCTCTTCCACACAGGTCATATTCATGTGTCTTAAAAGCATCGAAATTCTTCCTTTTCACATATAAATATCATCTTGCCATTAAAAGGCAACCTCGTTTTACATAACGATCGTAGGTATATTCTTGATTGATTAGATAAAATGCATATTTGATGTAGTTTTTCTAAGAAAGGTTTCTATATTCGGCTTCTAATGGATGTAATTGTCTATTTAGAATTATCCCGTTCTCAAAAACACGTCAGCTAGTTAAATAAACGTACCATCTAACGACTGAGACAATGTGATATTGTTGAAAGGGTATGGTTTGACATATCAAGGTCAAAAACAACAAGTTATCCTACCATTTTTCACGCTCTTCCCTCCGGCGGAAGTTCCCCCTCCGGCGGAAGTTGGAGCAGCCGTTTGGTATGCAGGGTGTGAATAATCTTCTCATGAAGCTGTACGTTTTTGTACCACACATTGTTAGAAAAATAGACTTTTGTTTTTCCTCATCTTGGATCTCATTTGCTTTAAAATAATGTAGAAGTCTCTCAACATACTCATTCCAATCAGTGTTGCACTGATACTCTTCAATTCTTCCGTAAACCGCCATTGCGTTTTATGACGTATGGTCGACTAACAATTGTCTTAGGAACCACGTGGTCTGTGATCAAAATTGTCAAATTTTCCGTTATTTCAGAAGTTACAGGGCTTTTCCCTACCTTCATTAAGGTCTTCACAGTTCAATAACTGTCCGTACACCAAAATTCTTTATCCTCGTCGCCAATTTGTTGTGTCTTTAGGCCAAACGGAGAGGACAAACTTCGGTATAAAACATCGATTTATTCGTAACTCAGGAAGACAGCTCGCCACAGATACAACGTATTACATGAAACCGTAACGAGGACCGGGAACGGATCCCCCGCATGATCAACTATAAAGCAGTATGCCGTCATCGGGGACCATGAAGT
>JAVTVY010004655.1:23859-39143 GCA_036873755.1 Hanleya hanleyi
GGTGGCCATGATTTGATCTATTTTGTTCTTCAGTGGATGGCGCGTGTTTGGAAAAATGTTTGTCTGTTACATTCTCAGAAATATTCAGGGAATAATGCTGAATAGATCAAGCTGCACCTCCAGAACTCAATTTCAAGGATTTTACCTGAAATCCAAGGATAATTTCCTGAAATTCAGGTATATCATCCGTGAATTAAAGCTAAATTACCTGAATTTTAGGGGATTTTACATACCTGAATAGGGTCGGGAACTTACTAATCAGGGTGGTAAATTTGCCTGAATTTGAGAGAAAATCCTCGCATTCAGGGATCTTTTTTCCGAAATTCAGGAAATTATCCTTGGATTTCAGGTAAAATCTCTGAAATTGAGATGTGGATGTGCAGCCTGATCTATTCAGGATTATTCCCTGAATATTTCTGAGTGGGTATGGCAGAGAGGTTATTAAACATTCAACGGGGGAACTTTGGAGCGTTGGTGGCTAAGTTAAACGAGGCTGGAGGGTTGTACATGATATAGTATGATGCCAATTTACTGTGCGTGCACATTGCCGTTTTTTGTCGGCATCATCTGTTGAATTGGAGCGATATGTAAGAGTTGAGAAAAGTTGATGACGTCTGGCGACTAAAACGCACAGGAAAGCCTCCTCTGGCATCTCACATTCAGACTAGAATACGAAGGATGCTAAGACGTGGCCTTGGTATCTCGACCGCGCTTTTATTGCAGCTGTTTATGCGAAAACTATGAAGTAACAACACGGTCCCTAGCATCAGTTTAAACGGAATCAGTTACGCCAGCCCGGGAGCTGTGATTACAGATCAGCTTCATTATTACTACATGTGATGTTAATGTGCGAGCATTGGGTGCGTCTGACAGATTAAACGCCTCAACATTGGGTAAACCTGGTAAATGCAACGTACAATTGGATGGAAGTGAGGCGAATGTGCGAGAATACAGATGAGATCAATATTATTATTGCTCCAGTAACTGAAGTTTGCTAGGAGAGTTATGCGCAATAGTTTAATTTGATGATTTTTTAGCGACAGTCCCAACTTTCGATGACCGTTTAGAAGCGTTCAACTAAGAAATCAGAGATTGTCTTCAATTACAACCCTCTAGTTTCTTTACTGTGTTCCTTTACTTTAAAAATAAATCGAAAATTGTTGATGACCCGTTTCAAAACCAGACGTTTGTGGGTATTGAAATCGACATTCTGACCGGATTTTTTTTCACATGATGAGGGAAAATCTCCATAGGCCGACTCTGTCCCGGCAAACCGCCACGCGCCTTCAACTTGGTTGTTGGTTTAAGTCAAATTGGTTGTTGTTTGAAAAGCAACCATTTGGTGGATGTTTTAAAATTCGTGGTGCCAATGTGGAAACCCGTATCAGTGCGGGAACATCTTGCATTAATGAGACCGTTGGTATCAGTATCGCTACGTCAAGGTGTGTCCTAATTTTGCAGATCATCGTTTCCCCCTTCCCACCCACCCATGCGCCTAAAGACATACTTTCTTATGATTTAATCTACCTTCTTTCCATACTGAGTAAATTGAGCTCTCAATATATGCTTTACAAAAAGGAAAAATACTCACCGAGTTGCACAGAGTAGATGGGTCCATATTTCTTGGCAAAATCTTGGAATACTATATATATTCGTTTGTCGTAGGATAATTCTGTAGGGATAAAATAACAATAAAGCTGTTAATTATTGTTCCACATATGTCTTCTTCAGCGATTAACACATTACTGTTGACACCGGAACTACAACACTATTGTTGGTGAACTTTAACGGTGTAATTTATTAGTACCCTGATCCCTTTCCACGGTGTGGATAGCCGAGCATAGTTGATGGCTCAGGTAACTTGTATTAAATATATAAATGTGGGTTTAGTAGGTTATAGGTGTAGGGTTTGCGTTTGCGTTAGGCTTAGGTTTAGGTTGTATGGGGGGGGGGAGGTCGTCTAGTAAAAAGGTGGGGGAGGAGGCATCTGAGCCTTTACACAGTACATCCCATGATGACCATTACATTTCAGTTTCCTCTTGTGTTCTATCAGTATATGTAGGTGTTAACATTGCTTTGGGCATATTACTTGTGGACGATACAAAATACAAGCGTCTAGACCGTCATTCAAACTTCATCCGTCGTCCATTAAAACGTTTCCACGTCCATAATCCGAAGACCTGCAGCATTAAGCACTAGCACCAAATTAAAAAAAGAAATATATATATATGCTAGTTTTCCAGCAAGAGAGAAGCGGTCAACAGTTTTCAATGATACCAACAAGATATCATTATGTCCCAAAAATATCAAATCCGTATCGCTGATCAGTATTCTTAATCCATATAACTTTCGTTGTATAGTCGTTATCTAGAGTATGATGTATCTCAGTCAGGCTTTGATTGTGGATGCTCATGTGAACACCACGAGGATGTTGAAATACATGATGGGTTCATATGGATTCTATGCCCGGTTTAATCGGAATTAGACATGGTTACGAAATGGATGTCCGTATTGTCAGAAAGACAGAGGGACGAGGTTGAAATCTTTGCGATTAATAATAAGTAATACACAAGATTGGTGTGGTCAAGTGACGCGGTTACCTCAAAGCATTCCAGTAGCTGAACTTTCTTCTTGGCCCTTCTTTTGAGCTTATATTGACCATTTAATCCAAAAGCCTCATGTTTCAATAAGGTTATACTGACCACCGTCATTCTAATAATCACCACGCCTGTAGTCACCGTTAGAATTAGTACAGGATAGAATGTTGCACATTCATTGGTAGTTACGGTGCCAATGATTGCTCTGGTTTGTATTTATTGTCGTGAGCACAGCGCCTTTCCCCATCTTATTGCAGGCGCCTCGGAGCACGTTTGAAAGTTGAGGGCTGAACTCTATATCGGCCATGTTAAATGCTCGACTGGTGCTATCTAAGATAGGACTTATAACATTGCAGTCTCAAAAAGTGGGTGGGGGGGGGGGCTGTATAGTCCACGCCCCGTTCCGCGGCCCATGTGTAGCTGTTTCACATAACGAGGTCTGTGTCTCTAGGTCCCATAAATATCGCGGTGACCAATCACCATTTTCGTTTAGGCTGTCTGTTGTACCTGATTAAAATTTAAATTCTTTATTTGACACGAATATGCAAGCGCTCTGTGCGCCTGCGTGTTATCCCATAATTGCATCGTCAATTTGATGGCGTAGTAAGATAGTTGTCTTTTGATTGGTCGTATACATTGATCACAGGGTTCGAGAGGCGGGAGGTATATTCACGAGTGATGTATCAAATCAGAAGCATGGTGGATGCGTGCCTCTAAGGGAGCGAGAATGTTTTTTATTGATTCTCCATCAGTGTTTACGACTAATCTTGTGTAACCTGTTTAAATACATTCTTTGGGTGGTAGCACACTACATGTAGCTTATGTTTCACTTCCGGTAATGCAGTTCCAACTTCACCTAATGTTTTCTAATGGGGGAACTGATCACTTGCGGCGGTCAAGTCTTCATACCATTTTCCTTCTTCGTCTAGATAGTTCAAGCTATGCCATCTGAATGAATGGAAGGAATAATGCATGGGCGCGATCCCAGTTTGACGGGCCAAATCCCAGACAGACCCACAGGATGCATGGTTAAGCTTGCACGACAGGTGGTCAACTTGACCTGTGATGGGGTGGCAACAATGATCATGCTTGTGATTAGCTCTTTTACTACTTTCGATCACTATAGCTATATTAGTGTAAAGGGCAGGTCTTACAAAGTGTGCGTGCTCTTACGTTCGATGTAACTATACCATGGTGACACTTCAACATACCTGACCATGGAGGGTACGTCATTGGTAACCTACGCACGCTTTGTAAGACGGGCTCCAAGTATATATGAAACAGCCTCGCTGTGGACGATAGTATCCCGCATAATGTACTTACGATGCAGATTGCCGATAACAGGCAGAGGTTTAGGTCCTGGAAGACCTTTTGGGACTTTCTTCACAAACGATAGAATAACCTTCAATACTACAAAACCGGCCAATACAGCAAGGAGTATATACACATACTCAACGAATCCCCAATCAAACATGGTACCGGTATCTGAAAACATACAGCCAAATGGCACACACCTATTAGAGATTGTCTCAGTCACTCGTGGTATAACCTGACTATAATTACATCTAAATATGCGCGAAAGGAATATATTTCCTCTGTTGAAATTCACACATCTCTGTTATTCCCTCACTATATTGGCTCTAGGCAAACCCGCATTTAGCTCATTATTAGAACAAAGAAGAACCTGTCTGCTCAGTGACTCGTAACTTCAGCTGATCAGCTACTGGTTCGAATATTTTCACTTTACCCTATCTTTTAACCCATGCATACAGGACAATTTTTTGAAATGTGGATAACTGGGTTCATCACGAGACAATGCATACTCAGACAGTAGCGTCTCACACTAGCTATAGAACCTTTGCTGTGTAGGTGGGCGTGGCGGTTCTTCCCTACACAGCTGTAGTTCCTTCCCATCACATTTCGTCCACGAAATTTTGGCCTCCGAAACGCCTGTGTTTCGGAAGATTTAACGGCTGCACGTACAAGAACACAGTAGCTGGTGATAATAAAATGTATCTCGTTATTATCCTTGTAGTCTTTTGTCACTTCCCTCCAAGTTAGAACTCTCGGTATTCCCTCATTCTTAAGTTATCATCAATTGTTCAAGATTCTCAGGGATTTGAATATTCAGCTGACTGCCATTCAACTGTCAGTGACGTAAATTTCCCTTACACGGACTTCACCGGAGATGGCGGTCTCTTTGAAAACAAGCCGTGGCGCATGCGTATTTATTCAGGTCAAGTCGATGACGGTTTAACGAATGCGCGTGTACGTGGGCGTGGCTAACGGAGACATTCAAAATATGTCAGAAAACTCCGTGAAGGCGTGATTAAAAGATGATATCTCAAGAACGAGGAATTATTAAGTGTTGAGAGTTGGCAGGCGGCGGGAAGGGCCAATGTAGAGGAAATGAGGTATAGTTTATTACTATTCGCTGCCGTTTTATTTCGTGTGCAGTTAGGATATTGGACAACGTCATTCAAAGTTCAATGTGTGGGATGTATTGTCTATAGGAGGAACCTTGGCTGTAGTCGATTACAGAGCCATTCGAGACTACAGCCATTCCTGGGCTACGTCTCACACGAAATATCTATCGATAACTGACATATATATATATATGTCAAATTATACATTACTCTAAGCATAAGCACACGTTCTTTGAATACTGGAAAAATATAGTACATATGTATAAAATGTCAGCGATCACCAGTTGAAAATATTGGGCAAAGCGAAATTATACGAACCAGTAGCTGATCAGCTAAAGTCATGGGCCAATGCACAGACAGGCTCTTCTTTGTTGTTTCAATAATGTGCAAAAGGCGGATTATTCAGAGTTCTGGCTACACCACTACATGTCACGAATGTATGCATATACTCGCATATACTACACCACACAGCCCTGGGGCGAGAGTCTCGTGTGGTAGAGGTAGATAAGTTATGGGGTGGAGTACGTGTCTCATCTCCAGCATCACCCTTTAATGGTGATCAGACCTGGCCATCACCTTTAAAAAGTGATGAATTAGGCCCCTCACCTTTGAATGGTGACGGCCATCACCTTTGAAGGGTGATGATTTTGTCTCATTACCCTTAAAAGTGATGACCTAAATTTACATTAATTGCCCATCACTCTTCAGAGGTGATGGCCATCATTTTTAAAGGTGATCATAAAAAATGGTGATGACTCTAACTCGTCACCTTTTCGGGGAGATAGTTATCTTTTTTTTGGCTGTGTCAAATAGAGTTTTCTATACCGCATCATAGTTTATGACATTTCGGCCACCGATATTTCCGCAGTAATATTGTCACAGAATTGTATTTCAAGATTATGGGGCTACAGTAACCTTTCAACTTTAAAATGAACAAGATTTCTCTTTGACCGATCGGAAAGGTCTCTCCCAAGGTTCGAACGTACCCATAGTCTGGCAACGCTGATTTCGCACACACACCATGAACTGACGGACAGATAGACGGACAGAACTAGATCGCATTTATCATCAGTGATACTAACTCTTTTAACGACGGGAGCATAAGCCACCGTCAAGCATCCGCCATGAAATACCGGGTACCGGTATTCTCTCCGGCAATAGCCCCAATGGGATATTCCTTATAAATTGTAAGAACTTTTGCATAGCATGTTGAAGTATTTTCTTGATATGCTACGAGAACTTCTCACTATATCGGAGAATATTCCTTTTATTTAGTACTATAGCCACCGAAACACTTGAGAATATTTTTAGTGTACAAATATACAAACCGAATCTCCTTGAACGCCTTGATTGTCTGAAGTTTCCCTCCTACAATATAACGGCTGTTGCACATATATTTCCTTGTGTACATGGATTAGTGACTCACGCCTTCTACTTTTAAGTGCAGCTACCCAGCCAAACACTTCGAATCAAGCATACCACATGTCGTTAAGTTCCAAAACAACTTAAATGTTTCCATAGCAACGCGTCTGAGTGAGTCTATCTTCATTTCATACTCGAGTAAGTTGTGAGGATGTGCTTGATGTTTAAATGTCGTGATGACATTTTTGGAGAAAAAGCTATACCTGTACTGTCGGATGAATTCGTTATTTCGTTATCATACCAAAGTTTTTTACTGTGATTCAGCTAGTCAAACTGGAAACATGATGCGTCTTCCTCAGGTCTGCTGAAAAAAGTGCGTCCACAGGATATCTCATAAACGGTAGTTTTTTCTCCCTTTTTGTGATAAAGAAGATGAATCATCTACTGAAAAAATATACACCATGTAACTTATACTGCATGGGAAGCTGGCATGTTTTATTTGCTGACGTATATTATATTGGGGCATTTATATTAAAGTTATTCACTACGGAAGTCAGGAAGTGTCACAAAGAAGCTACTGCTGATATAGTATATCTCGTAATTATCTCAATTTTAAGGGGGTACTTTTACATTTTGCTTGGCGGAAGTCACGAATCTGGTGTTCCATTTGGGCGCGCGGCGAGTGACGAGTTTCTTTGCAGTCAAAACATGCCAATCGCCGCTCACCGGTGTTTACAGGGCGAGCGGCGAGTTTGCAATGTTAATAGATACGACCAAACGCGCCATATTTTCCGTCGCGTGGAGAGTTTTACAGGTTAAAAGATAGGAAAAAACCTATCCGGCGCGTGGCAAGTGGCGAGTTTCTAAAAGCAAGCTTGGCCCATATAGTACACCATACAAAACTGCCGTCCACAGCTAAAATTCATTCTGACGGGTAAACTCAACCTTACACTTTATGTTCAGCCAATACCTACACTTTGAATTTGAGGTTTTCTCCTATAGCTTTTAAGAAGCGAGTTTGGCACTGATCTAAATACGCCTGAAACCAGATGACATTTCATCCCTCTTCCATGGTGCAATGTACATCCATGACAATTTAATCATACTGTCGTGATAATACAATTCAATTACCCAATCACCTTTCTCATGTAACATGACATCCATTAATTCTCAACACGTGATCCCTGGATTAGCGCACGGAGGAACAAGCTTTAGTTTGGCACCTTGCGGCACCAATTGTGACCATTAATGTGGTTTTACATCAGCGAAGCTAGATTTCAGGATAAGTGATCACATGCCATGTAGGCGAATGGACGCGCGAATAATCACGTGATTGAAAGAGGTATAAAACATCATTGCCTATGGGGAAAATGTTATCTATCAAAAACTAAAAAAAATGGCACAGGTTATATATATAAATATCCTATTTCAAGACAGGATTGCCATCCTTACATTAATAACAATTGTAGCAACTAGTTATGATTGATGACTAAACAATTGATCCTCCATGTACAAGCATAGGGAGAGTTGTGTTCTACCGAAACAAAGTAAACGTCATTCGCTCGGTAATATCTAGAGCGTGAAATAGCTCGGGAGCTCCGGATTCAAAACAAATATTACGTTTTGTTGGAATGGTCAAAACTAATGTTAAATTTACGTGTTTCTGTTTGAGAAAATTACATACCTGGTTTTAGACTCTTTCCTCCAGTAAATCTGAAAAAAAGCTAATGGAACCTTTCACTCAATGGCAGCAAAGTATTGGACAGATCATTTTAACTAACGTATAACGGTACAATGAACTATTCAACTACGTGGCCAACCATCCCTGGTTAACAGTGTTATACCAGCGTTAGTATTGGGATAAAAGTGGCATCTGTGAGTATTTATGGGCGAGACTGTGAGAGGATGTTTTACACTATATAGACAGCAGGCTCAAGCTTCCCTCATCTAGCTAGAATTATGAGTCATTGACTGTAGTTAAACATAAGCAACGGGGACCAAAAATATCTTAAAACTTTGTCAAGGTTTTTCGAACAAAAGATATATGAGAAGTATTTGTATCCCGGTCATATTCACTGTTTTATTTAGAAAGGGAAATACAGTTACACAGCACATTTAGTTCGGCATTCAAATTCTGTCTGTTGGTTGCTGCGACGGTGTATTTTATTAAAAACTTATTTTCCTAGTATTTAACATGGTTTTTCAGGCGCGGCGTGCTTGTAGGGCCTATTGTTTTCTAATCAAAATAGCTAGACGAAATATTGCTTTCACAATTAAGGACTACGTGTGCGGAGAATTTAGCCCAGTCCTCATTCTGCATATATAACAGTTGACAATCAAATAACTAAATAACTAAGTGTTATATTTATATGAATATGAAAACCCTGTAGGCTACAGACTCCTAAATAATTTACACGTTCGACAGTATTAACACAATTGTACCTCGCTGATTCCCTAATTGGATTTAGACTTTCATCTTTCGGCAGGAAGTAGTTTATTTCATGCGCTACACGGTGACCAACTTCTTGTCAAACATTATCCGTCAAAATTTTAAGCCGTGCGCGCCTCTACACAAGAGGTCGCTATTTCGCTGTTTTCTCTGCCTGCTGAAAGCAGTGCTCACGCCCTGCAAATAGTCCCTCGGCGAGGCATGTTATCGAGCAGTGAATCGAAATAAAATTTGCAGCTGAATAGAACAAATACCATACTTGCCAGTGGTACCAAAGGCTTTCCATTAATCGTTGCAACGAAGGCGGAAAAAAATCGAGAAAATTCTGATCTTTGGCAGAGATTACGTGTAGGGGTTAACGGATCGGGACTTTTTTTTATTTAGGAGCCTGTAGCCTATTAGGTGGGCTTATTTCATCCGATCATTCTGATATCAGACATGGGCTTGCATCATTCAATTGCTTGGACGCTTGAAAAATTTCACGCATTTTCATCAAATACTTTTCGCGCTATGTGGTTTTTCCTACATGTACCCCCATCAAAATACAACAGTTTTCGGCTAGCTAAAGCACATATCTGGCCTTGGCGATCAGGTCCGGGGTTTTAGAGATACCATAAAAAACGCTATGATCTGTTCTTGAATGGATGGTGCATATATTCCTACATATTCGGAAACATGTTACGAGCGTGTTAGTCCTTCCATTAAATTATTGTCATTTTTGCGATATCATACCCTTGAAAACGCTAATTTTGGGCAATTTTGTGGATTAAAGTTGATCTTTTTGAAAATTCAGAGGCGTGTAACTGTCAAATTTAGTTATATATTAACTGCGAATGTTCCCTCTACAAATAGATGCAAAAAACTGCCAAATCGAAAGAAGGACAATGCAAATGATATTACAAAATCTGTCCCCACCCCCCATGTTAGGTGTCTAAATTCAGATGACCCTTCCGGTTTATGTTCGATGTTAGCCAAGATCAAACGAATCTTTCTGAATCAGGTATTATGTTATCGCAGGCACAGGTAGTCCAGGTATTTATTATAAACTTGTATAATTATTTCTGGTTTTGGAGTTCCACTAAGAATGAATTAATAGCCACCGATTCAGGTAAACAATCCAAAAATGGGAGGATAATCCAGCTAAAACTAGGCTGTAATGTCTGTATCTGACGATTTAAGTATCCTCAGCCGAGTATCTGATAAGTGTGTTATACCATGCAACTGACTGAATCAGTGCTGATATCAACCCGTTCATCTTGAGTCACATAGAGACCTTACAATGATCACACCTTCTGATCAGAAACCAGCATTTTCGATCATATTAGCATTTCGATGAGGCGGCAGATGATGTAAATCTGAATACTGAAATAATTCCAATCCATTCAGTATCACTTGAAACTATATCTTCGTCGTAAATATTTGAGACGGTAAATAGCTGCAAAACGGTTCGAACTGCTGATTTTGATCAGTGAAAACACACAACAAATATACCCCCTCCCCCTTAATAAAACGACCCCACCCAATTTCAACCTCCCACATTGAATGGAATCTCCCAATTTCTACCAAACAATGAATAATTTAAACAACGATACTCAATTTAGCGGTGCATACCTTACCGAGAGTCCATTTTCAACACAGCTTGATCAAATACTTCCAAAACATGCTGATCTAATAGGCTACAGACTCCTAAATAATTTACACGTTCGACAGTATTAACACAATTGTACCTCGCTGATTCCCTAATTGGATTTAGACTTTCATCTTTCGGCAGGAAGTAGTTTATTTCATGCTGCGCTACACGGTGACCAACTTCTTGTCAAACATTATCCGTCAAAATTTTAAGCTGTGCGCCTCTACACAAAGAGGTCACAGCTATTTCGCTGTTTTCTCTGCTGCTGAAAGCAGTGCTCACGCCCTGCAAATAGTCCTCGGCAGGAGTATTATCGGTAGTGAATCGAAATAAATTTGCAGCTGAATAGAACAAATACCATACTTTTGCCAGTGGTACCAAAGGCTTTCCATTAATCGTTGCAACGAAGGCGGAAAAAATCGAGAAAATTCTGATCTTTGGCAGAGATTACGTGTAGGGGTTAACGGATCGGGACTTTTTATTAGGAACCTGTAGCCTATTAGGTGGGCTTATTTCATCCGATCATTCTGATATCAGACATGGGCTTGCATCATTCAATTGCTTGGATGCTTGAAAAATTTCACGCATTTTCATCACATACTTTTCGCGCTATGTGGTTTTCCCTACATGTACCCCCATCAAAATACAACAGTTTTCGGCTAGCTAAAGCACATATCTGGCCTTGGCGATCAGGCCCGGGGTTTTAGAGATACCATAAAAAACGCTATGATCTGTTCTTGAATGGATGGTGCATATATTCCTACATATTCGGAAACATGTTACGAGCGTGTTAGTCCTTCCATTAAATTATTGTCATTTTTGCGATATCATACGCTTGAAAACGCTAATTTTGGGCAATTTTGTGGATTAAAGTTGATCTTTTAGAAAATTCAGAGGCGTGTAGCTGTCAAATTTAGTTATATATTAACTGCGAATGTTCCCTCTACAAATAGATGCCAAAAACTGCCAATTCGAAAGAAGGACAATGCAAAAGATATTACAAAATCTGTCCCCACCCCCCATGTTAGGTGTCTAAATTCAGGATGACCCTTCCGGTTTATGTTCGATGTTAGCCAAGATCAAACGATTCTTTCTGAATCAGGTATTATGTTATCGCAGGCACAGGTAGTCCAGGTATTTATTATAAACTTGTATAATCATTTCTGGTTTTGGAGTTCCACTAAGAATGAATTAATAGCCACCGATTCAGGTAAAAAATCCAAAAATGGGAGGATAATCCAGCTGAAACTAGGCTGTAATGTCTGTATCTGACGATTTAAGTATCCTCAGCCGGGTATCTGATAAGTGTGTTATACCATACAACTGACTGAATCAGTGCTGATATCAATGCATTTTCATCAAATACTTTTCGCGCTATGTGGTTTTTGCTACATGTACCCCCATCAAAATACAACAGTTTTCGGCTAGCTAAAGCACATATCTGGCCTTGGCGATCAGGTCCGGGGTTTTAGAGATACCATAAAAAACGCTATGATCTGTTCTTGAATGGCTGGTGCATATATTCCTACATATTCGGAAACATGTTACGAGCGTGTTAGTCCTTCCATTAAATTATTGTCATTTTTGCGATATCATACCCTTGAAAACGCTAATTTTGGGCAATTTTGTGGATTAAAGTTGATCTTTTTGAAAATTCAGGGGCGTGTAACTGTCAAATTTAGTTATATATTAACTGCGAATGTTCCCTCTACAAACAGATGCCAAAAACTGCCAATTCGAACGAAGGACAATGCAAATGATATTACAAAATCTGTCCCCACCCCCCATGTTAGGTGTCTAAATTCAGGATGACCCTTCCGGTTTATGTTCGATGTTAGCCAAGATCAAACGATTCTTTCTGAATCAGGTATTATGTTATCGCAGGCACAGGTAGTCCAGGTATTTATTATAAACTTGTATAATCATTTCTGGTTTTGGAGTTCCACTAAGAATGAATTAATAGCCACCGATTCAGGTAAAAAATCCAAAAATGGGAGGATAATCCAGCTGAAACTAGGCTGTAATGTCTGTATCTGACGATTTAAGTATCCTCAGCCGGGTATCTGATGAGTGTGTTATACCATACAACTGACTGAATCAGTGCTGATATCAACCAGTTCATCTTGAGTCACATAGAGACCTTACAATGATCACACCTTCTGATCAGAAACCAGCATTTTCGATCATTTTAGCATTTCGATGAGGCGGCAGATGATGTAAATCCACAGAATACTGAAATAATTCAATCCATTCAGTATCACTTGAAACTATATCTTGGTCGTAAATATTTGAGACGGTAAATAGCTGCAAAACGGTTCGAACTGCTGATTTCAATCAGTGAAAACGCACAACAAATATACCCCCTCCCCCTTAATAAAACGACCCCACCCAATTTCAACCCCCCACATTGAATGGAATCTCCCAATTTCTACCAAACAATGATTAATTTAAACAACGATACTAAATTTAGCGGTGTATACCTTACCGAGAGTCCATTTTTCAACACAGCTTGATCAAATACTTCCAAAACATGCTGATCTATTAGGCGGGCTTATTTCATCCGATCATTCTGATATCACACATGGGCTTGCATCATTCAATTGCTTGGATGCTTGAAAAATTTCACGCATTTTCATCAAATACTTTTCGCGCTATGTGGTTTTTGCTACATGTACCCCCATCAAAATACAACAGTTTTCGGCTAGCTAAAGCACATATCTGGCCTTGGCGATCAAGCCCGGGGTTTAAGAGATACCATAAAAAAACGCTATGATCTGTACTTGAATGAATGGTGCATATATTCTTACATATTCGGAAACATGTTACGAGCGTGTTAGTCCTTCCATTAAATTATTGTCATTTTTGCGATATCATACCCTTGAAAACGCTAATTTTGGGCAATTTTGTGGATTAAAGTTGATCTTTTTGAAAATTCAGAGGCGTGTAGCTGTCAAATTTAGTTATATATTAACTGCGAATGTTCCCTCTACAAACAGATGCCAAAAATTGCCAATTCGAAAGAAGGACAATGCAAATGATATTACAAAATCTGTCCCCACCCCCCATGTTAGGTGTCTAAATTCAGGATGACCCTTCCGGTTTATGTTCGATGTTAGCCAAGATCAAACGATTCTTTCTGAATCAGGTATTATGTTATCGCAGGCACAGGTAGTCCAGGTATTTATATAAACTTGTATAATCATTTTTGGTTTTGGAGTTCCACTAAGAATGAATTAATAGCCACCGATTCAGGTAAAAAATCCAAAAATGGGAGGATAATCCAGCTGAAACTAGGCTGTAATGTCTGTATCTGACGATTTAAGTATCCTCAGCCGGGTATCTGATAAGTGTGTTATACCATACAACTGACTGAATCAGTGCTGATATCAACCAGTTCATCTTGAGTCACATAGAGACCTTACAATGATCACACCTTCTGATCAGAAACCAGCATTTTCGATCATTTTAGCATTTCGATGAGGCGGCAGATGATGTAAATCCACAGAATACTGAAATAATTCAATCCATTCAGTATTACTTGAAACTATATCTTGGTCGTAAATATTTGAGACGGTAAATAGCTGCAAAACGGCTCGAACTGCTGATTTTGATCAGTGAAAACGCACAACAAATATACCCCCTCCCCCTTAATAAAACGACCCCACCCAATTTCAACCCCCCACATTGAATGGAATCTCCCAATTTCTACCAAACAATGAATAATTTAAACAACGATACTAAATTTAGCGGTGTATACCTTACCGAGAGTCCATTTTTCAACACAGCTTGATCAAATACTTCCAAAACATGCTGATCTATTAGGTGGGCTTATTTCATCCGATCATTCTGATATCAGACATGGGCTTGCATCATTCAATTGCTTGGATGCTTGAAAAATTTCACGCATTTTCATCAAATATTTCTCGCGCTATGTGGTTTTTGCTACATGTACCCCCATCAAAATACAACAGTTTTCGGCTAGCTAAAGCACATATCTGGCCTTGGCGATCAAGCCCGGGGTTTTAGAGATACCATAAAAAACGCTATGATCTGTACTTGAATGAATGGTGCATATATTCTTACATGTGCATATTCGGAAACATGTTACGAGCGTGTTAGTCCTTCCATTAAATTATTGTCATTTTTGCGATATCATACCCTTGAAAACGCTAATTTTGGGCAATTTTGTGGATTAAAGTTGATCTTTTTGAAAATTCAGAGGCGTGTAACTGTCAAATTTAGTTATATATTAACTGCGAATGTTCCCTCTACAAATAGATGCCAAAAACTGCCAATTCGAACGAAGGACAATGCAAATGATATTACAAAATCTGTCCCCACCCCCCATGTTAGGTATCTAAATTCAGGATGACCATTCCGGTTTATGTCCGATGTTAGCCAAGATCAAACGAATCTTTCTGAATCAGGTATTGTATTATCGCAGGCACAGGTATTCCAGGTATTTATTATAAACTTGTATAATTATATATGGAGTTCCACTAAGAATGAATTAATAGCCACTGATTCAGGTAAACAATCCAAAAATGGGAGGATAATCCAGCTAAAACTAGGCTGTAATGTCTGTATCTGATGAGTTAAGTATTCTCAGCCGGGTATCTGATAAGTCTGTTATACCATGCAACTGACTGAATCAGTGCTGATATCAACCAGTTCATCTTGAGTCACATAGAGACCTTACAATGATCACACCTTCTCATCATAAACCAGCATTTTCGATCATTTTAGCATTTCGACGAGGCAGCAGATGGTGTAAATCCACAGAATACTGAAATAATTCAATCCATTCAGTATCACTTGAA
>JAVTVY010004656.1:0-37922 GCA_036873755.1 Hanleya hanleyi
CACAGCTATACAGACACATTGAACAAGTGTATGGTTTCTCTCCAAAATGAATCATCTTGTGCGCCTTCGGACAGCCTTTCTGTGCACAGCTGTATGGACACAATTGATATGTATATGGCTTTTCACCGGTATGAGTTCTCTCATGAATCTTCAAATCACCTTTCCGTGCACAGCTTTTTGGACAGAATGAGCATTTGTATGGCTTTTCACCATCATCTCGTGATGATTCAGAATGCATTTCCAGGCACAGCTATAAGAAAACAAGGATCATTTGTATAAATTTTCACTGATCTGCTTGATGTTTTTTTTTTGTTTCTAGGATATGTTCCAAAGAGGTGATGTTTGGGTTGTAGCAGTCGATGCTTGACCAGGTATTACTTCCGAACGTCGACTCAATTGTGTTCTTGTGACCGAAAAGTACCTGCAAGAATTTCAAGTCAACATGTTCTTTGTGGGCACAGGTATCCGGATACTCCTGGAAGATAAATGTAAAAACAATCTAGTTCATCGTCGGTAGCTTAACGTTTGTCCATCTGTAATAGTCAGGATCATGTTCGATTCCCCAGAAACCATGTTATTTACATACTAAACTATTTTATAAGAAAATAATATATTGTAGGTCTTATGTTCTGTTTTAATCAATGTGCTTCTCTGTCTCAGAAAAAAAACATAGGATCGAACCAATCAAGAGATTGCTCGGATGTATTTCCTCCCTACCTTCCGGCTGTGGGGTAAAAGCATGACACTGTACATTTAATTGTTGTCATATTTATGACTGGATAGCCGAAAAAGTTTTAAAACTCCATCAATATTGATATTTCAGAGGTACCGAGGGAAATCTGTTTCATTAGTAATATATATTTCATCTCATAAAGAGGGCAGGTACAACCATATTGAACATTTCAGCAAAATTTTAGAAGCTTCTGATGTAAACTGTGCGAGTAGTTGATTACACATGAAATATGTGACGGATCGACAGTCTGGACATGTTAAACACAATATACCACCCAGCATATTTCGTATGCGGAGGCATATAAATCATCGAAACGAGTAAAAAAGAAAGACCTGAAACTTTTTCACCAATCAAATATGGAGAAACTGTTCCGACAATAATGTACTATATGGCATATTAATGCATTAGACAAAGGACCATAACCTTCCGATATATCACAAGAATTGGCGTAACACCTAGAAGTACGTATCTGCAAGGTACCACGTCTCTTCTATGTAATTTTCGAAGTTGCCATTAAACAATAATCACAGGTACGGCTTTTCACGTAAAAGAATACGTATAAGGTATAAAATATTGTATTGTCAGCAGCGTTGACACAGATATTTTGGATAGAATCTCAAACGATACGCCCTAACGAAAGAAACACAAGTAATACCAACTCTCAAAGCTGGCCTTTGCAAAAGGCAGTTGTTTTCGTCAAAAGCAACTTACATAACAATTAAAAAATATACCAATGTGGAGGTTTGCCACTTATTTTGCAAAAACACGTCACATTCCCATACAATTATACTCGCATAATTTCATTTGAATTTTCTTTAAGACTGACCGACGATTTTATACGGGTCAGTGGCAAGTTTTCTGGTGCAATCCGTCATATTCGTAAACACTATTGCCTGGGGTATTATTCGGGTCATTCTACAGGGAGTATGGAGAGTTACTACCCTCTCTGAATCTCATACACCCATGAAACGGAAACTTACGACCCTCCCCGAATCTCATACACCCTGATGTGTCGGACTAAATCCTTTTATCTAGTAACAATAATATTAAAAAGTATTATCGAATAGACGCAACGCTACAAGTGTTACACGGGTCTTTTCGGTTGCGAAATGGTCCACATTTTTCTGCTGCACTCTGAGTAACGCGCCAAAGCACCAACGCTATTAATTTCTATCTGCTTTCAGTCGAATACCGACACAACAGTTTTTATCCCTCGGCCATTTTGGCCTCGGGGTATTGTCGTTGCCATGTACGTCCGTCCGTCTGTCTGTCTGTCCGTCCGTCCGTCCGTCCGTTAACGCATTTTAGGCAAAACCGCTAGAGATACAACCACCAAATTTTCAACACTTATTTACCTAGTGCTAAGTCAGACATCTATTAAAAGTGGCCTTCCTCGGCCCATATTTTACAGAGTTCTGTAGATCTGTGTTCGGTATAGCTACTATATTTTGAAAACTTATTTATATTGTTGTATTCCACAAGCCAACAAAGGATTACTCGCCTCGGCTTATGAAGTTATGCCTCTTTCGGATGTAATAATCTCCAATTTTGTTATTTGTGGTTGAATGTACAAGTTATATCTGCAGATCCATGTTCGGTACAGCTTATTCGTTCCGGTTCTTATTTTACAGTCGTCAGACGCCTATCGAAAGTGGCTCCCCTCGACCCATATTTTACAGATTTATGCCCCTTTACAGATATATAATTTTCTATTTCTGTCCTATATGCCTGAATGTTCCACCGGTATATCTTGATCATCCTACATAGAACTATCTCTTCCCCAATTCACACTGCACATGGGTCACAATCACTTGGGGAAAGCCGAGGGGTTTTGATTAGACCAATCTCGTGTTACTAAGGTTATGCCCTGGAATACACCGAATTCTCGGGTCTGAATGTCAGGTGCCGAGGGAAGCTTGTCTGTAGAGTCACATGATTGTTCTTTGGTCGTCAGACGTCGTCAATGTCTCCCACATTCGATATATTGATCCAATTTGGAACAAATGACACCTATTGTTGAGTTCTATGTCGGAATCTTCAATGAAAACTATGCACTGAGATTCTATACCATTATTTTTTTACGATTTGGCGAAAGTTATTTAATAAATACTGAGATAGGTTCTGCTGAAGTTTCTAAGCGAGACCGTCGTTTATCTGTCGCACGTGACATGGATCTTTTATACTCCGAGTAGGAAGACCACTCGAGATCATCTAACTAATGACAGTCCCGATACGGAGTACAAACTTGTTTTTGAAATAACAAAGTCTTGTATAGCATCCGTTTTACTGTATCGCAAAAATTACCAGCTAAAGAAAATGACCATTGTATACTTTGGACACTTCTGGCTTTTCCACCTCAATTTTTCTGATACTTTTTTATGAGGAAGCAATTCAAAAATTACATTGAGGCCCTCACATGGGCAACGAATGAAAGGTTCCTTTTTGCTGATTGACGGGGTGTCCAAAGTTCACGCATGTTTGGGTTACCTGGAACATGCATATATTTGTTATGTCCAAAAAACAATACCTTCATGTACGACCCGATTATCTCCCGGTACTGCAGAACTGACAAGTTACAACAGAAATCTTAAAATGTCAAAACTAAAGACGAGTCCAGATGTACAGGCTAGATGCTTGTTGAGACTTCTCTGAACGGGCCTTTAAACAAAGCCCCGTCAAATGAAAAGAAACGCATACTTTTTTCCCAAAATATCTATGAAAATAGTGATTTCCACATCCACAACATCTGAAATACTCTAGACAATGGATATATGGAAGCAGATGTGACGCATTCAATCATCAAATGCAAATGCAAATGAAAATTCGTAGATGACAATATTTCGCGTTGTACTATCCCCTATTTTGAAGATTAGTAATGGGTTATGTTAAACACGAATCTTAATTTGAACATCATCAGTGATATTCTACACAATCTCAAAGATGTTAAAATATTAGAATTATTACTTTGTTAGAACTGGTCTAACAAGCGATCTAAGAACCCCAGCATTTCGCATTGTGGGGTGATCCGCCGAAGCTGCGGCAGTATTGAATTTGAACGATATGCGACAGGTGGCACAAATTGTCAACATCTGGCGACTGAAAAACAACCATATAGCTCCATAGGAAGTATTCCCTCGGCACCTCACATTCATACACGAGGATACGATGGATTCCCGGACGTAGAAGTAGTATCTCAGTCCTTATTCTATGGTGCGTTCATAAAGTTCGCAGTTCGTTATTCGAGGGGACCAGCAAATATATTTCCCGATGTAGAGAAAAAACATCTGTATATTTTTAATGAGTACTTTGCCTCATAACTCTGCATATTAATAGAGGATGTCCTACTCGATATGTTTGCATATTCATACCCCAAATCTGACGTCATGGGGTGCTGTTATGAGTAGTTGGCTACTCGAATAGCGGTCTGGTATATCTGAATAGCGGTCTAGCTCGCCAGGGACAATAATAAACACGTCGAACTTGTAGATAGCACTGTAGAGTATCACTTGAGCTACAAGATGGAGTCTTTATATCGGACACCGGGGAGCGCTACTAAGAATGACCGTATACATGCCGGTCTGAATAGCGGTCTAGCTTGACAGAACCAATATTATAAACACTTGGAACGTATAAATAGGCATATTGATAGATTGTGTCAGGAGCTACGGGATGGAGTTTTGTCGAGTGTCAAAAGGCGCTAGTAGGAATGGCCGTTTACATGTCGGTCTGAATAGCGGTATGGCTGATCTGAATAGCGGTTTAAATTTTATCTTTCCAGAGTCGATAATATAAACACTTCGAACTTAAGCATATTAGTAGTAGGCATATTGAGAGAGTAGTTCATGGGCAACAATATGGGATCTTCAGCTCGCATATCGAGCACCAGGGGGCGCTACTATGAGTGACCGTTTACATGTCGGTCTGATTAGCGGTCAGTCCTGTCTGAATAGCGGTACAGCCTGTCAGAGTATAAACACTTCAGACTTGTAAATAGGTATGAAATAGTATGTCATGGGGTACAAGATGCAGACCAATTCCTTTATCGAACGCAAGGGGGCGCTACAGTCAATTGCCTTTCACTTGTCGGTCTGAATAAAGGTCTGGCCTATCTGAATAACGGTGTAGCTTGCCACAGCAAATAATATCAACATTTCGAACATGTAAATAGGCCTATTTAGGAGTTAATGACCGCCTTAGTGAATATTATCGTGTAATAATTTTTCGATGTTTAGTTTTAGACCGTCAATCAAAAAACCGAGCGGCGAAGCCGCAAGGTTTTTTGATGAGGTCTAAAACTAAACATCGAAAAATTATCACACCATAATATTCACTAAGAAGGTCATTAACTCCATTCTAACATGCACAATGATAACTATTTCCTCATTTCATAAGCGGAATGGCAACTTTTCTGCAAATTTATCCCGTTTTGATGCAAGACTTTCGTGACTGGTTTGCAGGCCATGCTCGCGCGTGCTGTCCGTTCACGAGCTGCAGCTGTGTGAACTCCGCCCACTGCGCAGTGAATGAACCAATCGTTGCTCAGATTTGTAGCACTGCGTCACAAGAATGAGACGTCACCAGTTCGGCACGTGAATGAAACAGATCACAACAAACAAATGAAGATTATCGTGTGATAATCTCCGTATGTTTTGAGGTCTGGACCAATCAGCGCACGGCTATAACGTGGAGCATGTTAGAATGAGAGAATATATCATGGGCTACGGGATGGAATATTGAGCTTCTATAGCGGACGCCAGGGGACGCTACTACGAATGACCGTTTAAATGCCGGTCTGAGTAGCGATCTGGCAGATATGAACAGTGGTCTAGCTTGCCAGAGCCATTAATATAAACATTTATAACTGATAAATATACATACTCATAGAGTATGTCATGAGATACAACATGGACTCTTCTGTTCTTGTGTCAAGCACTAGAGGGCGCTACTAAGAATGTAGATAGCCATATTGAGAGAGTATGTCATGAAGAAGGAATCCCCAGCTCCAATATCGGGCACAAGTGGGCGCTAATATGAATGACCGTGTACGTGTCGGTTCAGATATACAGGCTAAAATGCTTGTTGGGACTTCTCTGGAGGGGTGTATTTGGACAGTGGGGTCAATTTGGACAGAAGACCAAGAGAAGTATAAAAGTTCATGTTCTACATTTATTATTGAACAAACTTTGTTTTTTTTCTTCTATTATTTTCTTTCTCGCAGGTAGGTTATCAAACGATCATCTTAGCCACCAAAGGTTTTTGTCTGGAAATTTGAAAACTCAGTACACTATTTTTCCCCTTTATTTCATTTTTTTTTTTTTTTGCAAAACTGCTATTGGTCACGAAAGTTCAAAGCGCTGGCGATACGCTGATGAATATTTCCCGAAATACATACTAATTGGCGAGATAATGAAGCAAAAAAATAAAATAAAACAGGCATATTTTTGCGCAAAAATGTTCAGTTTGTAACTTTGGCTGGAATTTTCACGGCTGAGAGGTGAATTCGGACACACGTTAAAAATACGATAAAGATATTTTCGTGATGTCCATACCGATTTGTTACCTGAAAAATGTCGTTATCAGATGGTTATGCTCGAAAAAAAAAATCACTATATCTTGAAGCCACGTACCAAATTAAAGCCGATTACAAGATTTCATGATACCAAGAGTTATCTCTCTTTAGTCCATTTTTCGAATTTACTCCCAGGTCATGAAATCACCGGAAATGAGTAGAAAATGGCTCTATCGGTTTCATTTCTCGCCCGTGCGTACAAGTACGAGTCAAAACAGACTTTATTTTCACCTGACGTCGCTTAATGTTTGTCCCAATTGACCCCATCACCCGGGGAGAATTCGGACGATTTATAAACTTAATTAGCTTAATACTTATCCAATATGGACAAAATTTTGAGGTCTCATACGTGGAATGTCATCAATTATCTTAGTTCAACAAGCTGAACCCTGCTGATATTTAATTTTGTGATATTGACAATGCAGGGTTCAGCCGTTGAACCGAAATTTCCTATCGCAAAATTTTCGGCCTCCCGACCTAGGTAACAGCTGGTGGATTTAGGCTCACAAAAATCGATAATACCTACCGCTTTGCACCCGCTTGGATAGAATAGATATTTGCCTACATGTACTTCTCTGGCCATTTATATTCTCCGTCCAGCTTCTTTAATTTCCATAAACGGCAAAAGAAAAAAAAAATCATCGCGGCTGATCTTCCAAAAACGAAATCCGCCGCCATTTTGAAAATATCACTATGGTCACACGAGACTGATCGTACCGCGATTGTAATTTCGGGACTGTAGACGGAAAGGTCGGAAACGGCTCATTCATAAGGCTGTCACATTATCTGCTTTCAAATGTAAAGCGGCTGGATCGACTGAGTGGATCCAGTTTTCCCGACTCTTGTAATCCAGAATTTAGAGTAATGAAAGGAGCGGGACAGGGAAAATAAATGGCCAGGGAAGTAGGCAAATACGTATTCTATACAAACGAGCACCAAGAGGTAGGTATTATCGATTTTTATGAGCGAAAATCCGCCCGTCGTTACCTAGGTCGAGAGGTCGAAGATTTTGCGATTTCGGTTCAACGACTGAACCCTGCATTGTCAATATCACAAATATCTGTGCCGGATATGATTAAATTCTGTAAAAAAAAATGAAATATGTAGATGAGAAAAAGCTTCAAATCCGTTCGAATACACCCTAGTTTCCGGTACTGGTATGGTTACCAAATAAAACGCATAGGCCTACATATTTGCACGCTAACCTTTACATTTGTTCTGTATTTCGCATGAGTTTATTCCATATTGTGAATAACTTGGACTGACCCAAAGTGGCACATGTTTCACTGCACGCTCAGTATTCAACATAAATTTACACCCCTCCATTTGCATTTCTTCAAAATATTCCGCAACAGCAACAACAACATCACTCGACGTGTTCATTACGGACACTCAACAATATATACATGAATTGTCCGATCTCCAACACTGGTGTAGTTCCCTACAATATATACGAGTACATTTTAACTCACCTGGGGCACTAAGTTCATACCAACAAATATGAGAAAAAATTCTTACAATTATAACAGCCACACCCTTCGTGCTTGTTGTTATTCGGTAGTGTCTATAGGGAATGAGATGGACCAACCAGCTGGAAAAATTCACTTATCGTTTAGTTTTGTCTGTTCAAATGAAGGGGGAGGTAACTCGACTTTGAGTATGACTGGTACATTTCCATTTTTCAGAGCGGAGAAATCGCGACAGAGTGTTGATTTTGAAAGTGAACAGGTGAAACCCTCAAATGTTGGGTAAGGTGAACGCAATCTGATAGTAAGTAGATGACCGTATAATTTGAACCACCCATTATAGCCGACGGCAGCTAAGCTGGATTTGAAAACATATAACCAAATTTTGAAGGATTCGAAAACGATGGACGGGGAAGAACAACAACAACAACGCTTGGGTCTTGTCCAAGGCCATGTGGGACTGGAATACGTCCTCCTTTAATATGTTGTCTACCATGGCGAACATCCAATTAAAAGAAAGGCTGTCAGTCACCCATTGTATTGGACTAGCTTGGGTCCTACTGTTTACCGTCCAGGGTAGCCCTTGTTGGCGTGACCAGGGGATGCTCACGCCATAATAACTTATCCATATCATGGATATATAGATGGAGGGACAACTCCGCCAGCCGCCGGTCGCTGATCCGTGAGGTCGCCCACAGAGCTACTGTATTCTGAATGGCCGTCAGTCACGATCTGTCCATTTGATATTCAATGTATGATTCCGCCGACCGAGTCGTTGGTTCTTATTCGCAGCAGTAAAACATTAACCTAAGTTGAAATTAAAAATGCGCAGTAGTTCTACGTAAAAATAACGGTGCATTAAGTATGCGCAACACAAATAGTAGGCAATTTGAAATCATACTGAATCATATTTCATTGATCAGAATATGGCCATTCATAGCTTAGTTACATGACTTTGGAATTATACTGTCATTTTGTATATTTTATCGTTTTTTCTACAATTTCCGCATTTCTCAACAAAACAAAAATTTGCAGGGCAGGGAACTTGGTATAAGTACAGCGAATGTGGAAACGAATAGCACATGGGGGACCGGTTGGACCAGCTAAAAAAATTCTCAAAAACCCCATTTAAAATACATGGGCAATTTTGCCACGAACAGAAAATACATCATGTTTGCTGCCGAATTAACAGAATTTCAGCATTTCAAAAATGACACATTTTGTGCTTGCGTTCAAGATCAAATAAAAGAGTATATATCAGTCTTTGCCATTTTAGGGACCGGAAGCCTGAATCTGGATAAAATGCAATATTGTAAACACTAGATTGGCATTTTCTCGCTTTTGCGCTGCCTCAAAGCTATTAACTAATGAGTCAGCAAAGGCCGTTTTACCCCCTGCGTGCTAATCGCTAATTGGTCTTCAATACTTGTCTATTGAGGAATGGTTCCCTGGTGAGTAAAAATAATTTCTACCCAATTATTAAGGCAAAAAGAGGATTTGAGAACGGGAAGCATAATAAACACATCCTGTATATATTACAAATGAATATGGCCTCTATATTGTATACGGTGAGTGTGTGCTGCTAAAATTTTGATATATAAGAGCTGAAAATACATGGTTGCGACTTATTTACAAAATTTTCTGACCAAGAGCAACACCTTCAGCACAACGAAGATATTCTTTCTCACGGCA
Organism: Hanleya hanleyi; assembly: GCA_036873755.1. Classification (NCBI taxonomy): domain Eukaryota; kingdom Metazoa; phylum Mollusca; class Polyplacophora; order Lepidopleurida; family Hanleyidae; genus Hanleya; species Hanleya hanleyi. The sequence goes on from JAVTVY010004656.1 coordinate 9,461, forward strand.
AAAAAATGGACCTGCATGTGAAACAACTTCGGTTAGCCTGTCGCTTGTGTGTGGGGACCGAAAAACTTGTATCCTTTTGATAGAAACCCGGTTTCAAAACACAAATTCAAGAAACAAATCTTGCAGGCATGTGGCATATATATCCAGAGTGATATAATTTATAATAGAAACGATGTAAGTGATGTGCCTATCACTGTTGGGTCAAAATAGTCTCTCATTCCCTCCATGGTGAAACTCAACACTTCCCGGTAGCGTGCACAGCGGGCGGCTAAGTACCAATTCACATTTCCAATACACTCAACTTATACTAGCTTTGATGACGTCGATGCGGCGCATGCGCGGGAATCCGACAACTGCCGAACATGACCGAACCTGCTTTAATCCCCCAAATACACACAGGCTAATCCGACGAATCCCTGCTGTGGCAGAATCATACATTGAACACTTCGATCTGGCAGAGTTGTCTCTCCATCTATATTTAACTCCATGTCCATATAAACACCCAATATGCTCACGAAAGCACAGAGGGTAGAAAAAAAACAAAACAAGTGACTCTAGTTTGTTGTTGTTTCTCGACACACATCAAAATGTCCTTCCTCCTCACTTCACGCCAACGCCATCTTTCTTTCCCTTTTTTTGTGCACACGATTACCCAAAATACAAACCACGCACGTGTTTGGAAAGAAATTTGTCCACTGGCAAACAACATGTCGGCTGTTAGGTGGGCCGTCGAATTTGAATTATTCACTCAAAACAGAACAAAGGAATATTTTGAAGTATGTGTGTGCCATGAAGCAACAGAATTGATGGCCCCCCTAACAGCTGACATGCTGTTTACCGGTGGACGAATTTCTTTCCGAACATGTGCGCGGTTTGTATTTTGGATAAACCCCTCGGCGAGAGCCTCGGGCTTCCATGAAACAACACATGCTCACGGAGTTGAGCAGGGAAGACGTTAGTTTGTCCCGAGAAACAACAACAGCCCTGAGTCACTTATTTTTTCCTACCCTCTTTGCCATGTTTGCATTCGTGAGGAGTTTGTTTGTGTACAGTATTGAAGTTGATGGTATAAGGTACGGTTTAAATATCTATTTCTGTCAAATTATATGAAATGGAATTTTAATGTTGCTCACGCGCTATAGCTTGGTTTCTCCGACGCAATGGTGTGAGCATCCCCTGGGCACGCCAACAAGGGCCACATCCAGGGAGTCGTACACGAAACTGCTTAAGTTACGATAAACGTAAGGACACTTGCGTTGCCCTAGCACCATTGTGGGCAGTGGTAATGAATTCGAACCAGGCATACCGGTAGTCGTCAGTTCATTCATATTTTCATGACCGCATTGTCTCCTCTATTCCCCTCGATTAGTTGAACTATGTGTAGCATGACTGCCTGGTTATTGGACACTTTTTTTATGAATAAGAGTCTGCAGGTCGGCCATGCAACCATGTATGGCCGAGAAAGTAACACTGGATAAAGGACTAAGTTTCTTTAGTGATAAATCGTCATAAAAAATATTGAAAAATTGAAGAAAAAATACGGGGAGCGCCTAGCCACATATATGTAACTCAGTATATGTAGACACAACTGAGTTGCACATGACATCCTTAATAGGAAAGTCATCAGTATCGTCCTTTTCTCCGTGGCCAATCATGACAAAATGTGCAACTGACTATGGCATGTAACGGGTTGTAAACATGTCAAATATACTTCTCTCCCCCGACACATATCTTCCCCATTCCTGCAGCGCAAGTATTTGTAAATGGCACCAAATCATGTAACTATCTTCCAATCACATTCAAATGTTGAAAATGGCAGAAGTGCAAGAAATGCCCCAATGTGCATGCTCCGCATTGAAACGGAACACTTTACGATATGTCGTAAAGATGAAGTCATCAGCTAGTGGGTGGGGACTAATGCACGTGGTCAAGCTCCATCTCGGTTACCCCAGCAGCTGATGATGCCTTCTTCTATACGACATATCGTAAAGTGTTCCGTTTTAAGGCGGATCATGCGCATTGGAGCATTTCTTGCACCTCTGCCATTTTCAACATTTGAACATGATAGGAAGATAGTGACATGATCTGGTCCACCCAGCAGTAATCCTACACAGGACTGGCCTATCCAGCAGTAATCTCACATAGGACTGGCCTATCCAGCAGTAATCTCACATGTGACTGAACTATCCAGCAGTAATCTCACACTGGACTGCCCTATGTACATGTACCTGTAATCCGACAGCACTGACCTATCCATCCTACATGGGATTAACTTTTGCCAGTAATCCCACATGGGACTGATGTTATTGTCTGTATCAGATAATCTATTCCAAACATTATTGTCTGTACCACATCACCTATTCCAGACCTTATTGTTTGCTCTACATGTATGCTTTCAATACTGCTGCACCTTTGGCGGATGATCCCGCAAGGCGAGATGTTGGGGTTCTCAGAACGCTTGTTGATTTCAGGCAAGCAGGAGGCGTGCGCGAGCGATCGCTCGCCTCTCCTTGAGAGCCCTGATATCCACCTGTCCCGCCACCCCTGGAACAGAGCTCCACCCTGTATCTCAAAACTGAGCCTCGCCCGACCCCATACCGGTATGCTGATATTTTCAGATAGCATAGGCCGCTGATAATTAATGTTCCGTTTCCCATAACCAGCCTTCATCTATATTTTGAGGGCAGATAATTAAAATCCATGAGGGATTTACATTTTCATAAGTAAAACTTGCTCAGTTTCTTCATATTTATACACAAATGGTTTGCAAGTTAATAATTAATAATTATCGCGCTCATCATGTATATTTTTACCAGTAAGGTTACGAGAAACAAACAATTAATTAACAGTGGTTATATGATATCTGAGTACTGCATCCACTACACCCTGACTGGGTCCAAAAATTTGTAGACTGGGAACTTTTTCTGCTGATTCTCAGACAGGTCATCATTTTATTTTGGAATGTCAGAGTTGTCTCCCTGTCTCCACTCTTAGGTGAACAAACGTAAAATGCCCTCCAAGCAAGTATTTGGCATCGGATCATAATTAATCACTTCCGGGTCAGTGCCCACGACCTACATTGTTTAGAAATTTGAGAGCAGATCTTTATGGATTTTATGAGCTGCGATTTTTCAGCATTTCTGATACATCTGATATTTCAACTTGCAGATGAGTCTCCAACCTGTACTTCCTGGTGTTGATTTGGACCACTTTGGAAAAAGCATGGTGGATGAAGACATGGTCAGTGAAGGGTGAGAAGGCTCCCTGTTTACAAATTCAATGACATTCTGCAGCACCAATCAGCTGTCAGTGGCAGTAGTTTGAAAGAATGTGTGATGGTTACCCGAGAATAACTCCCTCGGACACTGGTGTGTGTATATCTATTGTCCATGCCGGATCAGCTGTCATTTATGACGTCAAATGCACTGTCGACTTTGTGCTATTTTGGTACGTTCTATTTTTAAATGAACAGGTTTCCTCGACAGTAACGTTTTTGTAGGCCAGTCGTACAGAATTATTCGTTTCGGTCGAAATTCCATCTTTATCCAATGCAAAAGGATTAGTTATTATTCATTGTATCATATATTAACCCACAACCGTCTTTTAGTTAAATAATTTGCGATCATGTAAAATTATTGCTGTTTCAAAAGTAACTTCTTTTAACGAGCTACGTCATTGTAATGTTGCAAATCGAACTTGCCGTAGAATATCTGGTAGTATGACACAACGGGAACTTGACCTGGTCATCATCGGCTACGGCTGTAGGCGCTTCGATGGTCTCATCGTTCGCAGATTTCATATCTACATAGTATATAGCCCTCAATGTTGACTTCAAAGTCACTCCTGTGTTTTACCCACTCTAACTTTGAACCAGATATTTTTCTGGTCTGGCCTGGACGCGTATTCTTGTGACAACACTCACACTTTGACTTGTTGAATGGTACATTACTGTTCATAGATAGAACTATAATGATTCTTAAATATAACGGGAACAGTTCAGGAAAATACACATGAAGTTTCCCTCGTTTTTTATACATGGGAAGTATTGCTGACCCATGAAACTAAACCCATTCAGTTACGGTGACTTGGACATGTTATGAGTGTGCTGCAATAAGGGTCGGGTTGTAGTAGTGAATGCAAAAATGTGTATACACAGTTATATCTATATTTTATTAACTGAATATCACTGAAGATATTTTCACATAACATAATTAAATCCAAATGTTAAATATTAGAAAGAAAGAATAAGAAAATAGGAAGAAAATTTTTCTGATCCAAATGTGAATCGAACTCATAGCTCAACAAACTGGTCACCACACTGTTTTTGAAAGCGAGCAGCCTAACAACTGGACTACGACGACGCCTACTTGAAAAGAATTTTTTACTTGCTCATATAACGTTTCTGGTAGAATACAAGCGAAGCATTTGCACAATTTTTAATTTTGATGAAATATGACACCTCAAACCAGAATGATATTTCAACCGATTGTAACACTAACCAATGTGATAATAAATACACACAAATTGTTTTGGTTTGAGGTGTCATATTTTATATATGAAGGGAAATCCCTTCAGAAAATGTCCCTAAAATGTCGAAAGAGCACATTCGACCGTTTTCAAACTTGAATAAATCCAGTTTAGAGCAATTGACAATCACCATTTCGCATGATATGAAACTTCAGCATTTTTACAGCACATAACAATAACTTTCACCCGTTTCACTTTCAAACGAAAATCATGTTCACTACCGTCACGTCCGAGGGAGTTATTCTCGGGTAACCATCACACATTCTTTCCATGGTCAACATCTGTCAAGACTTCCACTGGTAATGTCCCACAAGGTAAATATTGACATGCCAGGTGGAGTTATGCATTGTGAATTTTCTGGATTTTTGCCGATTTTTAACGCTAATACATAACAAGTAACGGAATTAATAGTAGGCTGATGTCACTTTGCTGCCAACATGTATCACAGGAGCCGCGAAGCACATTTGAAAGTGGAGGGGCTGAACTCTTATAACATTGATCTATATAACAAGTGTGGAAGGGGGGGCGGGGCGGGGGCTCCGCGGCCCCTGTATCACACATTGTGAAGGCAAATATTCCATGCCCCAATCCATAGAGGAATGCAGTTTTCGCCTGTATTCTAGGATTGACCCGAGTATATGGTGGGGGTTTCCCTTGTTCAAGGATGTCGATGTCGAGGATTAGTTATCTTCTCAGAAATCATTTTGACAATCAATGCAGACAGTAGTTTTCTCATGGCATTTTCATAAGAACTTGGTATCTGGACCAAATCACCTTAACTCTTCCATCCACTGCGAAAGGAAAACCTGACCTTCGAATAAATATATGTATTTACCTACTACCTACCTAACTTGCTGGGGTAGGGTTGTGCGACTAAGATTCTAGATTCTTTAGAAATTTGTTACACACTGTCGTCACCATGTGAAGGTGCTCAAGTGCATATATCTTGAGTTAGATTGAACTTCAGTTACTATTAGACTGGTTGAAATAGAATCATCTTACACTCTTTTCAGGTTGGAACCAGTGCAGTTCACTACCCAGAGGCAGGAGGTCACAGTCATATGTCCTTTGCCTGGGAACGAGTAATGCAGTATCCTAATATTTCATCATCGTCGACAGCGTTGCGATACCTTGCAGGAACGACATAACTTTTGCAGTTGATAGGCTTTTTGAGCTGCATAATAACTTCAATCTGGAATAACCTCATTCTTTTTACTCCTCGAGACTCTGAGAATCTGAGAAAGAGAGACTGCCAATCAGATTTAGAGAGTTGATCACCAAAATCTGCGTTGTCTCATGTCAAAGCTCTTGTGTTCGGTCATGTCGGTGAATTCTGATTGTGTCAGGTTTTGTCTGGATCACCATCAGTCTGTGACTCATTTGGACTGAAGATATTCCACTCATACATTCACTTAGTAGCAGTTTTTACCAACATATTTCAAGAATGAGAAGGCTTAGGCTTTCTTGGGGTGTTGTCCTCGTATCAACACCATATCTCAAGAATGATTATGCCTAGTTCACACATGCATGTGATCGAATGAAAGAAATCTTATCAGAAATCTGTGTGATGGACCGTTTTTTTGGGTTCAATCCTGAGCAACCTTGTCTCGCATATGCAAATGGACAAGAAGTCTAAAATCAGTGACATTGACATTTAACCCATTCTGGATCAGAAGTGGCCCATTTGTCACCCATTATTGTTTTACCACCATATCACAGGAATAATAAGCAATGATGAAATGCATTCTGGTCTTGGGTTACATTAAATGTTTGTTTGTTTCTCATGACCTTGCTTGTAAAAAGAGACGTACTGAGTGCGACAATTATTAATTATGGATCCTCCAAACCAAATGCTTGTAAATATAAAGAAAAGGAGATCTTTTGAAAATTTTAATTCCCATATGAACTCTAATCATTTGCCCTTACATAGAGATGTGGGGGGGTCATGAAAAACTAAGTAACAGTGAACTTAATGAATTTTATTGTGAAAATATATTCATGAACACTTCCCATATTGTTGCATTAAAAAAGCAGTAAACCATAATCTTGCATTATTTTTTATTCTTGTTAGTTGTTATCCATAGAATAGCCTTGTGTTATATACGCCGATTTCTAAATGCCTATCAAAGAAATTTTTTATTCTTGTTTGTCATACAAATGGAGGGATGCTTATTTTCAAATGTAACTTTGGTACTTCTGCAAGTTTGTCATATCTAACTTAAAACTTTATAAAATTTATACCCTGCTTCTTGCTTAACAAGTCTTAACGATACATTGTCAGAAATCTGTTTAGTTCCCTGCATTACTACAATTATGTCCTGCAGATGCCAAGGGGTCAGACTTCAATCTCGCTCCTGTTTTTATTCGTCTGTGACTGAATGCAAGTGAACTTCATTTTGGTATGTTCTTTAAATCATTATCTTGAATATGACCTACACTTACACAAGTACCACAGTTACATTTTCACAGCAATTCATCTCTGGGGGAGTTGAAAACCAATCATAGAAGGATTACTGTGTTGCTGTTGCAAATATTAACAGGCATTTTTTGTGAAATGTCTTAAAAGTAGATGGTACGATAAGGCGGCATAAGTATACATGGTGCACTTGAAATCAAGAAATTAAAATGTCCTAAAAATGATTGTTTTAATCTAATGACGAGAAAATATATGTATACAATATTATGTGAAAGTTCTACCTTGATTGTATAAGATTATTGTTCTCACATGAAAGTTCAACTGCACCATGTAAATAGGCCAAAATGCCACCTTATCATATGCAATCTCCTTTTTGAATACCAATGCTTACAAAGTGTTGAATCCCAACACTTGCAAAGTGCTGAAAGTCAACATTTACCAAATGTTAAATATAGACACAAATCCAACACTTACAAGTGTTAGAATTCAACATTTATAAAGGTTAGAAACGAGATCATAACACTTTTAAAATGTTGAAATCCAACACTTTACAAAGTGTTGAAACCAGCAACACTTTCGAAAGTGTTAAATTAACATTTACAAATGTTTTCCCTCCTCCCACACTTACCAAAGTGTTGTATTTAGTTTTAAGAGTGTAACTGAGGGTTAGAGACTATCTAACCGTCAGCAATTAGCTCTATGACAGCTTAATTAGACAGTGATCAGCCTTTGCCGACATACTGACAGAACCACATGACTTCACGTATAGTCTTTTGGTTAACCTATATCAAGAATCTATCTCAGGTACGCTTTTATTGTACTTGTTCATGTGGCAACTTGGATGACATGACCACACCGATCCTAGCACCGGCATAAGCGGTATTAGATACAAATCCAGAGAGCTTTGATGGAAATGCTCTGACAACTCGTATATTGGTAATTGGTGAGCTGTGCCACTGTGACAACTCGTACACTGGAGATTGGTGTGCTGTATTGTCATCAGATGAAAATGACCGCATTCAACACAAAAGACTAGTCTGTAAGGCCCGATATCGACCCAGCATCAACTTCCAGCAATGCCAACATATATCAAAGACCAAAATATCTGTACAGGGGGTAGTAGGTAAAGGCTATTTAAAGTAAACTTTCAGCCGGATGTAGAGGTCATTTGTGGCGGTCACCTGGCGGTTAGGGAGGTCAAGTGCAGTATAGTTCCAGCAGGATCACCGAAAGCTACCTCCAACACAGGAGAGTTCCAATTGCTGCAGGGGATGTATTCCTCTGTGGTGATGCGGTCTGGCAGCGGTTTTGGCAGTGATTCGGTCTTGGGGGGGGAAAGCTTTCGCGGAGAAAAAGTAGTCCCTAGATAAAATGGTCCGATTGGGTCGAGTGAGGTATCAAGGTGAAGCTTATGTGAAGGGGCATCTAATGGGCGGAGTGTGGGGTTGAACTATTGGCATTCTGTGCATGCGCGTTGGCCCAAGGGTATGAAAATAGACGTTTTGGGATGTAGGGGAGCCACTAATGGTCCAATATGGGTCGAGTGAGGTATCAAAGTGAAGCATTCGTGAAGGGGCATCTGATGAGCTGGGTGTGGGGTTGAAATATCGGCATTCTGCGCATGCTGGTGGCCCAAGGTTATGGAAATAGACGTGTTGGGAGCTAGGGGAGCCACTAATGGACCAATGGGGTCGAGTGAGGTATCAAAGTGAAGCATTCGTGAAGGGGCATCTTAATGGGCTGGGTGTGGGGTTGAAATATAGGCATTCTGCACATGCGCGGTGGCCCAAGGGTATGAAAATAGCCGTTTTGGAGCTAGGGGAGCCCCTAATGGTCCAATGGGGTCGAGTGAGGTATCAAGGTGAAGCATTCGTGAAGGGGCATCTGATGGGTTGGGTGTGTGGTAGGAATATCATTCTGCGCATGCGCGGTGGCCCAAGGGTATGAAAATAGCCGTTTTGGGATGTAGGGGAGCCCCTAATGGTCCAATGGGGTCGAGTGAGGTATCAAAGTGAAGCATTCGTGAAGGGGCATCTAATGGGTTGGATGTGCGGTAGGAATATCATTCTGCGCATGCGCAGACACAATGCGGAGCTCGTCCAATCAGAAGCGAGTATTTCAAATCCGTCAGAGCTCTCGTCCAATCAGAAGCGAGTATTTTGACCCGGTGCATTATGGGACATATCCAAGATGGCGGCACGTATGATCAAGATGGCGGCACATTCGGTGTCGAAAACTGGCCATTTTGTCGGGATGTGGTCACCTAGTGTCGAAAACTGGACCCCGTATGGTTCCCGCTAGCCGTTTTGGAGCTAGGGGAGCCACTAATGGTCCAATGGGGTCGAGTGAGGTATAAAAGTGAAGCATTCGTGAAGGGGCATCTGATGGGCTGGGTGTGGGGTTACAGTATCGGCATTCTGCGCATGCGCAGTCTGGCCGTAGTATAGAAATAGACGTGTTGGGGTGTAGGTGGGCAACTAGTGGGTCGATGGGATCGAGTGAGGTATCCATGTGAAGCCTAGGTGAGGGAGTTACACTAGGGTGTCGTATCCATTCTGCTGCACAGGTCACGTGGGTTGTGACGTCACTTCTTGTGACTTCAGCGGTCGAGAAAAAGGACCAATCAGCGGTCGAACAATCAGCCAATCGAATTGACGTCCGCGATGGAGGGTGGTTTTTAAAAGGTCTCAAAAGAAGGTGCCCGTTGTGGTGGTGGAGTTTTGGGAGGTGACTCCGGTTCCCATTCGGCTTCCCAAGAAGGTAGTGGCCCACTCGGTGAGTCACGCTGCATGAAGGCCTAGCGCTGGGGGTTCCCAACCAATTCCTGTGGTACATGCATGTCTTTCAAGCCTTGAGCGAAGACCACCCATCCTCGAGGATCCGTGTGGGACCTGCGTTTACGCATCAGATCATTCACTAAATCCGTCATGTGGGTCCCGGGAAGCACCCGATTCTGTACCAGGAGTTCACCTTTATCATTCCAAGTCATGTTAGGATTCTGTTTCATCCGTTGTAATACCAGGCCAGCTTGTTTCTTCAACGAGGCAGGTACACTCTTCAGGACTTCGTCTTCCACCCACTGTGGGGCTGTAATGGCGGCTGTTGGAGCGGTGCTGAAGTCGGCGGTGTGTCACGTGGTGGTGGTGGTGGGGTAGAGAGGGTTTTGTATTGGTTCATGAACGTCATGTACCGTTGAAGCGTCTCATTGTATCATTGTACCGTTGTACTTTCTCACTGTCGCTTAACCCCGGTCTCTGCAAGATCTGTTGCATCTCTCCATCGAGGGTGTTTATGGTCTTCACCGTAGGTTGGACAGGATACGGTGATTGGAGGTTTTGAAGCAACCGTGGTTCGACGAGGACCATTTTTTCGTGTGGTTCATTGTCGGCCGAAGAGTCCACCCAATACTGGACCCAACACGGAAGCGGCCAACGGTGCTAAGATGGTCCCGAGAAAGCCGCCTTTCTGTAACACCTTTTTCTTTTATGTTTGAGGGACCCGCTTCTGGACTAAGGTTCGGAGACCTGTCTTATGCTTGGCCAACTTGGTCTTCTGAGCCGGAATCAGTGGTACGTTGCCTTTTAACAGACAGCGTACAAGGTCAAGGTCCGCACCGCGTACACTGGTTCGGACTAACTCGGGTGGGGCCGTCTTCAATACACGGAGCGTGGGAGCGTGCTTCCGTACTCGCGTAGACATCATGTACAACTAATGCTAGAACCCACAACTCTTTTCATCTATCTCAGAGACGAAGTCAACCCTGTTGTGGTATTCATTCTTTTTTATTATCCCCATCATCAAACACACACACACCGCAGCTGGGGGAGCCACTGTGGGTGTGTTTACATTATTTTTGCATGTACACGTGGTGGGCCTCTCCGGGAAAGATGCCGGTCCGTCGTCGAAGGTGCTCGGGGGTGGCTTGCTTGAGGACGAAGAGCATATACCCGTGTTGAGGGGTTGTGGCATCTTTACAGGCTTCTAACGCAAAGGGTGTGCGGCCGGGATACATCTGTCTCGCCAGGTGGAGCAGTTGAGTGGTATCTCTCGGGTTTTTGAAGACCACCAGGTAGTGGGCATTTAAGTTGATGTTCCGCTGTTCTTTGTTTTTACTGAACAGATTCTGCACAATGTAGATGGTGCTGAGCCGTCGATGGTGGCTGCCTTTGGTAAAGAGTTGGGTGACCCACGCATCCATCTCCGCCATGAGATCGTCCAGATCCACCAAGGTCTCGGGTTCCAAATCCGCCAGGTTGGGTAGGCCTTCCACAAACGGGATGTGGGGCATTGCTGCATACGCTTCCTGCCATTCTCCGTAACACCACACGACTCGAGCAATAGGTGGGGTTATCATGCTGTCGGCGTGTTGAAGGAGCTTCCTGACGAAGTGCGTTTTGCCGGAACCGGTCGGTCCTGCGATGACGCAAGTGAAGGGATGCTGCCACCGAGGGTCCATAATTCGAGCTGTATCCGTTGTCGTGGTAACCCGCTCTTGTAAATTTGGTACTAGTGAACTGGGGTGGTGGGTACAACGTCGGTCGTCGTTGTCTGTTCACTGTCAGGGATGATGATAGTGGTGGGTACAACGTCGGTCGTTGTTGTCGGTTCACTGTGAGGGATGAAATCCGGTGGGTTTTCAAACGTAGTGGGTGTACTTGGTGTAGGTGTGGAGCTTCGTGTGGAGCTCGTTGTGGCTTGTACACGGGGTGTGGTGGTGGTGACTGGGCTCGATACGGGGTTGTCTGGTGCTATATGTAGACCGGCTTCACTGGTGGCTGGTGTTCTCAGTTGGTTAAGTAGCGCGCTGACATAGGTTACGTCGTAAAACACACCTCCGTACAACACACTCAGCAGGGTTACGACTATCACCACAAAGCCCACTTGCGCTTTGCGCGTTTTAGGAGACGCTGTGTTCAGAGACAGCTGCTGTTGGTCCATAGCACTGTGGTCGAACGTGGAATGAAGGATGACGGCAGTGGTGTCTGGCTTTATATTCGTTTCACCTGGTTGGCAGCGACCCAGGAATTGAAGGAACTGGGCCAGCCTTGCCATTTGACGAAATGAAACAGTTCTCGAACTTGCCCTTGAATTTACTGATCCGTACAGGGTCCCCGACCTTGTACACCGCTTTCGTCGTTCGCTGCCATGGCCTGGGGTACAAGACACGCCGGACTTGGGCTTCATTGCGTTGGGTCACGGTAATGGGGGTTCTCTCTATACTCCGATGATAGGCTCGATTGTGACCCCTCACAAGTTTCGGGAAAACATCGATGTACCGCCTTGTATTCTTATAGGTGAAATATTTATACATGCGGTCTTTGAATGTCCTGTTGAACCATTCCACCACGGAAGCATTGGTCTCGTTGTACGTATGGAAGAAAAACACCTTCTGTTTCTTGAGAAAGGCTTGGAACGGTCTGTTGAGGAATTCCGTGCCTTCGTCGGTTTGCAAATACAAAGGTTTGCGCCCGGTCTTGAAGATGTCTTTGAACGCCGCTATGAGATTCACCCCCGTTTTCGTCCGGATGGGTACCACCCACGCATACTTGAATAGGATATCGATGCACGTCAAGATATACCGATTCCCATCGTTGTGTTTGGCAAAGGCGCTCATATCGACCAAATCCGCTTGCCACTGGGCATCTATTCCTCCCACGATGACCCGGTTCCGTAGAAAATGGCGACGGACAGATCGATGTAAGGTATAGGTGTCTTGTTTTCTTAACCAATCTCGGACTTGGGCACGTTGTATCCCCTGGGGTTTGGCCGCTCGATAGAGAGCCGACAATGCACTATAGGCCGCCGGACTGTCGGGACTGTAGTATAAGTTATCCAACACCTTCTCCCAGCGCTTCATGGTGACAAAATGATGATGGACCCTGGCTCTATCGTTTATTTATAACGGGTATATCTTGGGCCGGAGTTTCTTTCTGATTTTCTTCATGGGCTTCCACAGTGTCCATGGTAAATGAGCAGTCCAAATCGTCTGATGACCGCTTGATAAGCACTTCATCCACATCTACCATGGCATCTTCCAATGCAGACCATAGATCAGGGTGAAGGGTAAAATGCACTGTAACTCCATCAAGCCGAGCCAGTTGAGCAAAGAAAGGGCCGCGCCGGATGTACACATCGTGACACAAGTGGATGAGATCACCGTCCAGTTCACCAGACAACACGCGTTTGAATTTGGTCCAGCCCTCTCGGGACAGACGAATGTGAGCCGGGCACGGTTGTGTAGGGTCCGCATCACAGACGTCTCCCTCCTCCTCCATTATATCGACCGTATCCACATACACGTGCAGGAAAAGCTCGGGGGTCAAGCTGAGATACGCCAGTATTATATGCTCCGCCATGGTCAGTACGTGAATGGTACCAGAGTTGACTGTCTCCCGTATTTACAGGGAGAACCCCGTGAGATAAAAGGATCAGGTGGTCATGTCACTGGGCTGACTGAGTCTAACCGGGTAATCAATGGCATCGTCGTCGGGTTCATGGCTAGACATTCGTTCATTGGGTTCTGCCGCCGTTTCTCTCAGGGCACCAGCCCACTCCAACTCGTTTGATGACCGCTCGTCCGGTGTAAACAGCCGGTCCGCGATAGACACCACTTTCTCGAAGGCTGTCCACAGATCGGGGTCTAGGGTGAAGTTTCGAGTAGGGTCTTGGTAGCGGCCCAGGCGTGCGAAGAAGGGTCCACGGTATACGTAGATGGCATTGTCTATATGGATGACGTGTCCATCGAGCTCGCCGCTCAACACCCATTTAAATTTGGTCCAGCCGCCACGGTGTAGCGTCACAGTATTCGATACGGTCTCAGCGGGCGACCAGCAAACATTTCCACGGTCTTTCACGAGGGTGACTTTATCTTCATAGACGTGTAACCCCACCCGGGGTGTAAGGGGCAGGATGGCTTGTAGGACGGGTAACATGCTTGATCCAATGACGATCGGTGAATGACACACACTCTGTCTGACCCTCGTATTTATAGTCCCACTGTCAATACCACAGCGCCAGGGTCAATAGAGCACAGACTATTGTGAGGCCAACCAGCCGTCGCTGTTTCCGGCGTGAGCGCTCGTGGTCCATAGCCCGAGCATCAAGGATGGCTGTCATAGTCCAGTAGTCGTGAGTGATGGCACACCTCTCCATCGAGTGCACTCTGTCGAGGATCGCTTCTGTGAACTCGTTCAGGATCTGGCGTCGCCCCTCGTTGACGTCGCCATCTGCAAACATGGACCGGACCACTGCTCCGTAACCCGTGAGTGAATTCACTGCGGTGGCATGCTGTAAAATGCGAGTCGCATAGGGCTGGATCTCCGTCATGACTCATCCGGGCACTTCGCGTCTGTGCCTGCATTGGGGTATGTATGAGGGTCTTCATGCGCGCGCGCGCAATGCGGCTCAGTCGTACACCAGTACACCAGTCTCGATCCTCGAATTGGGGTAGAGTGTGCTAAAAGTAGATTACCAGCTAGCGGGCTATAAAAGGGAAGCGGCATTGCCGTTTCATCAGACACTCTGTCAACCTTCATGATATACAACGGGATCTCGTCCATGTCTATGCCTATTACCCATGGAGTTCCCCAGGGGTCAATCTTAGGGCCAATTCTTTTTCTTCTCTATATAAATGATATAGATACTGTGACAGATTTGCTGAAAATTATTTTGTTCGCAGATGACACTAGTGTTGTATTCTCTTCAAAAGATCTCAATAATGCGTTTAACGTTATGTCTGAGGAATTGCAGAAGTTATTTATTTGGTTTTGTTGCAATCGTTTATCATTGAACGTAAAAAAAACTAAATTTATGTTAATAAAACCCAATAATCACAGGTCGTCAAACAATATACCGCATTTATTTGTCTCTGGTACAGAAATAGAAGTAGTTCATCATTTTAAATTCTTAGGGGTTTATTTTAATGATCAGTTAAATTGGAGAAATCACATCAATTATATATGTAACAAAGTATCAAGGAACATTGGGATTTTGAATCACATACGAAATTCGTTAAACAGGAAAACCCTATATATATTATATTATTCGATGATTTTTCCCTACCTGAGCTATTGTAATGTTCTCTGGGGTAACACATATGTTACACACCTAAGACCATTAAATTTGTTACAGAAGCGTGCATTGAGAGTAATAACTTTGTCGAAAAGATTAGACCATACTCTGCCATTATTTAGAGACTTGAAAATTCTACAACTACCTACATTAAATATATATACCTGTCTCCTTATGGTTCACAAATTTTTTCATCATTCTGAATTGCTACCACAAATATTTCGGACCTATTTTAAGAAACAGTCGGATGTACATAGTTATCGAACTAGGGGACAACTTTTGAATCTGTATAGACCTATTTACCGATCTAATCTCTCTTTTTATAGCCTTGGAATACTAGGACCTCGAGAGTGGAACAAACTACCTCCTTCAATCAAATGTATTACTTCTATATCCTCGTTTAAATCGCAACTTAAAACGCATCTTATTGAGTCTTGACCTGACCTGTTTCACATCCAGTGCAAGGATTGTTTAATGTTTAACGTAACCGTTTTTATTTTCCAATTTTCACCCAGTAGAAAGGTTTAGTATTACAGCTATTTTATTTTGGGATAGAACAAGCCCTTAGGGGTTTTATTCCCGCCAATTATATCATCTACCAATATATATATATATTTAACATTACTGTACTATTATTGTAAATGTGTCATTTATATTTATTTATTATTTATTTGGTGAATAAATTCAATTCAATTCAAATTCAATTCAAATTCAACCACCAAGATGTTCATTTGCACAACTTGGCAGAAGCAGTTTACTCGGTGATTGATAAACATGGTGATTGATACTTCAATTTGTTTTGCTGTGAACATACTAAACATACCCAGGGCGGCTCCCCCAGCCTGGGTATGATGTAACATTAGGGATAATAAACTATATAAACATTGCTGAACTTGTTGTTCACGACAAGCGCTATCCAATTGTATAATACTCTGCGCGCGCGCACTGCCGGTGATGGCGCGCGCGCGCGCTGCGGCCGGATCGGGGCGGGAAAACACCCCGGCGGTTGAACATACGGACGTCTAAGGGGAAAAAATTGGAACTCTTCTATGTTTGGAGGTAGTTTTTGGTGAAAACCCGGAAGTGACGTCACAACCCACGTGACCTGCGCAGCAGAATGGATACGACACTCTAGTGTAACTCCCTCACCTAGGCTTCACATGGATACCTCACTCGATCCCATCGACCCACTAGTGGCCCACCTACACCCCAACACGTCTATTTCTATACTACGGCCAGACTGCTCATGCGCAGAATGCCGATATTGTAACCCCACACCCAGCCCATCAGATGCCCCTTCACGAATGCTTCACTTTGATACCTCACTCGACCCCATTGGACCATTAGTGGCTCCCCTAGCTCCAAAACGGCTAGCGGGACCCATACAGGGTCCAGTTTTCGACACTAGGTGACCACATCCCGACAAAATGGCCAGTTTTCGACACCGGATGTGCCGCCATCTTGAACATACGTACCGCCATCTTGGATATGTCCCATAATGCACCGGGTCAAAATACTCGCTTCTGATTGGACGAGAGCTTTGTGACGGATTTGAAATACTCGCTTCTGATTGGGCGAGAGCTCCGCATTGCGTCTGCGCATGCGCAGAATGATATTCCTATCGCACACCCAACCCATCAGATGCCCCTTCACGAATGCTTCACTTTGACACCCCACTCGACCCCATTGGTCCATTAGTGGCTCCCCTAGCTCCCAACACGTCTATTTCCATACCCTTGGGCCAGCGCGCATGCGCAGAATGCCGATAGTTCAACCCTACACCCAGCCCATTAGATGCCCCTTCACATAAGGTTCACTTTGATACCTCACTCGACCCAATCGGACCATTTTATCTAGGGACTACTTTTTCTCCGCGGAAGCTTTTTCCCCGAGACCGAATCACAGCCAAAACCGCTGCCAGACCGCATCACCGCGGAGGAATACATCCCCTGCAGCAATTGGAACTCTCCGGTGTTGGAGGTAGCTTTTGGTGATCCTGCCGGAACTATACTGCACATGACCTCCCTAACCGCCACGTGACCGCCACAAATGACCTCTACATCCGGGTGAAAGTTTACCTTAAATAGCCTTTACCTACTACTACTGGGGTGGCCTCGGGGACGAAACGTCCACCAACAGAAACTCGCCATATACAGGTAAAAATTACAATACAAGCGTCTAGTCCGTCATTCATAATTCAGTCGTCGTCCATCAAAGAATATCCGCGTCCATAATAAGACCTATTCCATATCCATATAATAGTATTAGCACCAAATTCAAAAAAGACAATCATAGTATACATAAACATAGGCTAGTTTCCTGCAAGAGAGAAGCTGTGAACAGTTTTCAATTATGCCGACAAGACATCATGATGTTCCAAAAATATAAAATCCGTACCGCTGATCAGTATTCTTAGTCCATAATAATCATTCTAAAGTCGTTATCTAGAGAATGGTGTATCCCTGTCATGCTTTGATTGTGACTGTTCATATGAGCAACATGAGGATCTTCAAGTACATGGGTTCATAAGGCCCCTAGTCGATCTTGAACGCTACGTTCGTATTTTGCTATCAGCACGCGATATGTATCGCCAAATGTTTGTTTTTTTTATTATTTTTTTTTTCTTTCTCAGTCCAGATTACAAATAATAATACCAATATCCGGGATATTTGACTCCATATAAATGTAGGTGACATATCAAGCTAATAATACTATGAAATAGCGCACCAATGAAATACAATATTTCAAGACTACATAGTGATATTGACAGATGTTGCGCATCATCATATGGTATAGCACCTGAACTCGCAGTATTTTATTATTGATTATTGCAAATAAAGTAATGAAAAAACTCATGCCAGTAGGCTTATACTTGATTAAACTCCTCGACCTTTTGTGCACTTACTGCAATAAATTTCTGAGCTGAATATACATTTTTCAATTTGTTCTTAAAGGCATTAACTGTCAACGCTCCTTTTAAACACCTAGTGGAATATATATAATGTTTTAAAGTCATTAAAATAACATTTTTAATTTGTTCTCTCTTGAAGGAATAAAGAATCCCAAATAAAAACATTTGTTCATTAAACGCAAATGTTGTTTCGGCAACTTCATGATATACTGTCTTGATTTTTAAGAATAGTTCTTGTACTTGTTCACATTCCCAGAATAAGTGTGTCAAAGTTTCCTCCTCTTTTGAACAAAACGTACCAGGATGATAGACACGGACGTCACCGATCCGAAAAGACACGGACTTTATCGAAAAGACACGGACTTTACCGAAAAGACACGGACGTACCCGAAAAGACACGGACGTACACGAAAAGACACGAAGGTGAACGCCATTGTGGGAAACCCCTACAGAGAGGTTATTACATGCATTCCCATGATGTTCACAGGTTATTCACGCATAATAAAAGGATTGACCTGTAATTTGTGTTGTTGTTGTTCTCTTTTTAAACAGGGAAAATTCCCTGTTTCTTGCCATGCTAGGTGAACTGGCTTATGGGTAATTTCAGAGGTGCGATCTATCCAAGCGATATGGTTTTCATTACAACACCCCTGCGCAAAATGAGAGAATGACTGAAAGTTCCGCGTCACTCCGTTTATTGAATGCGCTATGAAGTAGTTCGACCTAGTTTCGAATAATTTCTCTGAATTAATCTCACGACGAGCCGTTTCTAGGTGCAGATATTGAAGAATATGTCGAATGCGTTTCCTGGACAACACTTCTGCTGATATCTTGAGAGATTTTCTTCGAAAGATTGTGTTTTGTCTGTAAACTGGTCAATATGGCACAGGTCGTAGTCACGGAATATGCCCACTTCATCTTCGGTTCTGATAGCCAATGAAATACACCGAATTTACGAAAAGACGTCATGTTTTAAGATCGGCTGAACCGCACTGCCAAAATTATAGTGCAGTCTCGGTGAGAGAGTTTGAAAAGGAGAGACGAGGAGGCAGTTTCGTTTTCGTTCCATCAGTCGACTGGAGAGTTTTGACACTGTGCAAGTGTGACATTCGGACAGATCGAGGTGTGTAAAACGTTTTATACCCGTCACTGAATTCATTACTTGTTTCCCGGCGCACACGTGTTAATATTATCAAATAAATGAATGTTGCAAGTTTCCGCGCTACTGCGTGACTGAAAGCATGCACATGGCATGACTGAAAGCCGCCGTTTTGTGTGCTAAGTTTGAAAACATTTCTTGCAAGGAAAACTTGATTTATTTCATCAAGCAAAAGCATCCTTTTTACTGCAATTTTCAAATTGACTGATCTTATCGTCCTGCATCATTTGTCATCCAGCAAAAGTAATGTTCTTGATTCTTACCATATCCGTAATGACAGCTCGTTGAACAGGTCAGGGAAAAGGACTAACTGGGATATATATCCCAATTGGGATAAAATATCGCAATCTGAATATTTTTTTCATACTTCCATATGTTCAAGCTGGCATATTGTGATAGTAGGGGCCGGCTAGTAGTTCTTCTGTTCGTTTAAAGACATACAACAGTGGTTATTGATGGGAAGTATACTGCAACAACAGCATCAAAAAGTATTGCACGTAAATTGCAATTGCACACATAATAATGTCGACGAGAAAAGGTCAGCAAAATTATACAATCGTATTGTCAGTTTTGTGAAGTAGATTCTATCTTGTTTTTGGTAGTTTTGATGCCGAAATCCGACATTGCCGTTTAGTATGAAAATCGGTGAAAATATCCCAATTAGGATATATTTCAATATCCAAACTTTGATTTAATATCTTAGGTGGGATATATACCCAATCTTAATAAATTAATATCCTATCAATGCTCCCCAATCGTATATGTCGCTATGTAGGATCTTACTGATTTCAACTGAATTTTGTGTTCGCAGCGCCCAGCTCATGAATATTTAATAGTCTTATGACATCACAACCGCATTTTAACTACTTTACTTGAGTTGGGCAGGGGGGATAGGTTCATGGACTCAAGGTTACGTCAAGGACGAGTCCATAATTCTACCCCGCATTATGGAGCCAACCTGGCGGGTGGGTGGCAACATCAGAAGATTCCCCCACAGCTTGGCGTGTGCTTCGGCTGAGCCAACCAGAAAGCACTTGTCATTAAGTTCCCTTCAAAGCACTATGAAAACCTCTCGGGATCGGTCAACACGCGCCTTACTGCAAGCCGGTTAGATCCTAACAGCGACATATCCAAATGGGGAAGCCGTTAGGATTTAATTTTAATTAGATTGGATATATACCCCACTTAGTGCTTTGCTCTGACCTGTTGAAGTTGACAAAATAATTTTCCGTTTGGGCCAGGCAGTGGAGGTAAATTTATTTTTTGATGTTAATAATGGTTTCTGTGTCTGTGATTGAATTTTTTAGTAACGTAAGGGTATTTTTTCTGTGTGCAATTGCTGAATGGATTTTAAAATAATTATTCGATGTACCGGTAGGCATACGTGTAATCTTGAAGAAGACCTATAGGCTACTTATATTATTTTCTGGTTGTCAATTGCCACACAAATAAATTATGAATATGAATCAGATTCAGTGACTTCATTCTTGTACATGTCTACAATAACAATGTCATTGAGCTTTGGCTGCAGGTTGCTGTGTGCATGAATACATAAACCATGAATGAAAGCCGATCTGCTTCCTGGGCAACAATGTTCACTATGATGCGCACACCGACCTCTGCAATATTGTAGGGTTACTACCAAAATGTTATCTTGTTTAGTTCAGATAATATACAATTTTTAATCTTCGGTGTTGTGTTCTTTATCGGGGAAAGGTACTTTCATTGGGTTGTCAAACAATTGTGATAACAGTTGAACGCCTCAACAAAATTGTTTCCATCGTCCACTGGTACCACATATGCAACTCTCATTTGCCTAGACTTTCTTTACAGTATTGATGAAGTATCTTCAATAATTAGAGCTAAGCTTCACAAATTCACATCACGTATGCAACGAGAGACACATCAGAAATATATTGAACAGGACCAATTCCTTCCCTGTTTTTTAGCAGCCTTGGATGCTTTCATTTGGACTAACCCATCAGAATAGTACGTATCACGGACTACACCCGACGTCTAGGCGCGCATGTGTGACCTGGTCTATAAAACACGTCCCTCTGGATCCTACACCTTCATTTCTACGGTTGCAGAGCCATGGCGGAGATCCAGCCCTATGCGACTCGCATTTTACAGCATGCCGCCGTGGTGAATTCACTCACGGGTTACCGAGCAGTGGTCCAGTCCATGTTTGCAGATGGCGACGACAACGAGGGGCGACGCCAGATCCTGAACGAGTTCACAGAAGCGGTCCTCGACAGAGTGCACTCGATGGAGAGGTGTGCCATCACTCACCACTACTGGACTATGACAGCAATCCTTGATGCTCGGGCTATGGACCACGAGCGGTCACGCCGGAACCAGCGCCGGCTGGTTGGCCTCACGCTAGTCTGTGCCCTATTGACCCTGGCGCTGTCGTATTGACAGTGTTGAGTATAAATACGAGGGTCAGACAGAGTGTGTGTCATTCACCGATCGTCATTGGACCAAGCATGTCACCCGTCCTACGAGCCATCCTGCCCCTTACACCGCGGGTGGGGTTACACGTCTATGAAGATAAAGTCACCCTCGTGGAAGACAATGGCGATGTTTGCTGGTCGCCCGCTGAGACCGTATCAAATACGGTGACGCTACACCGTGACGGCTGGACCAAATTTAAACGGGTGTTGAGCGGCGAGCTGGATGGACACGTCATCCACAGAGACAATGCCATCTACGTATACCGTGGACCCTCCTTCCCACGTCTGGGCCGCTACCAAGACCCTACGCGAAGCTTCACCCTAGACCCCGATCTTTGGATAGCCTTCGAGAAAGTGGTGCCTATCGTGGACCAGCTGTTTACACCGGACGAGCGGTCATCAGACGAGTTGGAGTGGGCTGGTGCCCTGAGAGAATCGGCGGCAGAACCCAATGAACAACTGTCCAGCCATGAACCCGACGACGATGCCATTGATTACTCGGCTAGACCCAGTCAGCCCAATCACATGACCACCTGATCCTTTTGATCTCACGGGGTTCTCCCTATAAATACGAGAGACAGTCAAATCTGGTACCATTCACGTACTGACCATGGCGGAGCATATGATACTGTCGTATCTCAGCTTGACCCCCGAGGTTTCCTGCACGTGTATGCGGATACGGTCGATATCATGGAGGAGGTGGGAGACATCTGTGATGCGGACCCTACACAACCGTGCCCGGCTCACATTCGTGTCCCGAGAGGGCTGGACCAAATTCAAACGGGTGTTGTCTGGTGAACTGGACGGCGACCTCATCCACTTGCGTCACGACGTGTACATCCGACGCGGCCCCTTCTTTGCTCAATTGGCTCGGCTAGATGGGGGTACAGTCCATTTTACCCTTCACCCTGATCTATGGTCTGCATTGGAAGATGCCGTGGTATATGTGGATCAAGTGCTTATCAAGCGGTCATCAGACGAGTTGGACTGGTCATTGACCATGGACACTGTGAAAGCCAATGAAGAAAATCATAAATAAACTCCGGCCCAAGATATACCCGTTATAAATAAACGATAGAGCCAGGGTGCATCATCATTTTGTCACCATGAAGCGCTGGGAGAAGGTGTTGGATAACTTATAATAGTCGCGACAGTCCGGCGGCCTATAGTGCATTGTCGGCTCTCTATCGAGCGGCCAGGGATACAACGTGCCCAAGTCCGAGATTGGTTAAGAAGACAAGACACCTATACCTTACATCGAGCTGTCCGTCGCCATTTTCTACGGAACCGGGTCATTGTGCGAGGAATAGATTCGCAGTGGCAAGCGGATTTGGTCGATGTGAGCGCCTTTGCCAAACACAACGATGAGAATCGGTATATCTTGACGTGCATCGATATCCTATCCAAGTATGCGTGGATGGTACCCATCCGGACAAAAACCGGGGCGAATCTCATAGCGGCGTTCAAAGACATCTCCAAGACCGGTCGCCAACCTTTGTATTTGCAAACCGACGAAGGCACGGAATTCCTCAACAGACCGTTCCAAGCCTTTCTCAAGAAACAGAAGGTGTTTTTCTTCCATACGTACAACGAGACCAAGGCTTCGTGGTGGAAAGGTTCAACAGGACATTCAAAGGCCGTATGTATAAATATTTCACCTATAAGAATACAAGGCGGTACATCGATGTTCTCCCGAAACTGGTGAGGGGTTACAATCGAGCCTACCATCGGAGTATAGAGAGAGCCCCCATTACCGTGACCCAACGCAATGAAGCCCAAGTCCGGCGTGTCTTGTACCCCAGGCCATGGCAGCGAACGACGAAGGTGGTGTACAAGGTCGCGGACCCTGTACGGGTCAGTAAAGTCAAGGGCAAGTTCGAGAAAAGTTACTTGCCCAACTGGAGCGATGAGCACTTCCTGATTAAACGGCGCCTACCCCAACAGCAGCGAGTCTATGAACTGGAAGATCTTCAAGGGGAACCGTTGCTAGGGACGTTTTACGAGATGGAATTACAGCCTGTTGTAAAAACACAGCAAGACTACTACACGGTGGAGCAGATTTTGAAAACGGAACGTCGGCGTGGCAAACTGTTTCATTTCGTGAAATGGCAAGGTTGGCCCAGTTCCTTCAATTCCTGGGTGGCGGCCAACCAGGTGAAACGACTATAAAACCAGACACCACTACCGTCATCCTTCATTCCACGTTCGACCACGGTGCTATGGACAAACAGCAGCTGCCTCTGAACACAGCGTCTCCCAAAACGCGCAAAGCGAAAGTGGGCTTTGTGGTGATAGTGCTAACCCTGCTGAGTGTGTTGTACGGAGGTGTGTTTTACGACGTAGCCTATGTCAGCACGTTACTTAACCAATTGACAACACCAGCCACCAGTGAAACCGGTCTACAGAGAGCACCAGTCAACCCCGTATCGAGCCCAGTCACCACCACACCCCGTGTACAAGCCACGTCGAGCTCCACACCAAGCTCTACACGTACACCAAGTACGCCCACTACGTCTGAAGACCCACCGGATTTCATCCCTCACAGTGAACCGACAACGACGACCCACGTTGTACCCACCACCACGGCAGTTCACTCGTACGAAATTTACAAGAGCGGGTTACCACGACAACGGATACACCTCGAACCATGGACCCTGGGTGGCTGCATCCCTTCACTTGCGTCATCGCAGGACCGACGGGTTCCGGCAAAACGCACTTCGTCAGGAAGCTCCTGCAACACGCCGACAGCATGATCACCCCACCCATTGCTCGAGTCGTGTGGTGTTACGGAGAATGGCAGGAAGCGTATGCAGCAATGCCCCATATCTCGTTCGTGGAAGGCCTACCCAGCCTGGCCGATTTGGAACCCGACACCTTGGTGGTTCTGGATGATCTCATGGCGGAGACGGATGCGCGGGTGACCCAACTCTTTACCAAAGGCAGCCAACATCGACGGCTCAGCATCATCTACATTGTGCAGAATCTGTTCAGTAAAAACAAAGAACATCGGAATATCAGCTTAAATGCCCACTACCTGGTGGTCTTCAAAAACCCCAGAGATACCACTCAACTGCTGCACCTGGCCAGACAGATGTATCCCGGCCGCACACCGTTTGCGTTGGAAGCCTTCAAAGATGCCACAACCCCTCAGCACTGGTATATGCTCTTCGACCTCAAGCAAGCCACCCCCGACCACCTTCGACTACGGACCGGCATCTTTCCCGGAGAGACCCACCGCGTGTACATGCAAAAATAATGTAAACACACCCACAGTGGCTCCCCCAGCTGGGGTCTGTGTGTTTGATGATGGGGAATAATAAAAAGAATGAATACCACAGCAGGGTTGACTTGGTCTCTGAGGTAGATAAAAAGAGCAGAGTTGTGGGTTCTAGCATTAGTTGTACAGGATGTCTGCGCGAGTACGGAAGCACGCTCCCACGCTCCGTGTATTGAAGACGGCCCCACCCGAGTTAGTCCGAACCATTGTGCGCGGTGCGGACCCTGACCTTGTACGCTGTCTGTGCGAGATCGGGTACAACCTGTTAAAAGGCAACGTACCACTGACTCCGGCTCAGAAGACCAAGTTGGCCAAGCATAAGACAGATCTCCGAACCTTAGTCCAGAAGCGGGTCCCTCAAACACAAAAGAAAAAGGTGTTACAGAAAGGCGACTTTCTCGGGGCCATCTTAGCACCGTTGGCCGCTTCTGTGTTGGGTCCAGTATTGGGTGGACTCTTCGGCCGACAATGAACCACACGAAAAAAATGGTCCTCGTCGAACCACGTTTACTGCAAAACCTTCAATCAACCTATCCTGTGCCACCTACGGTGAAGACCATAAACAGCCTCGATGGACAGATGCAACAGATCTTACAGAGACCGGGGTTAAGCGACAGTGAGAAAGTACAACGGTACAATGAGACGCTTCAACGGTACATGACGTTCATGGACCAATACAAAACCCTCTCTACCCCACTACCACCACCACCACCACCACGTGACACACCGCCGACTTCAGCACCGCTCCAACAGCCGCCATTACCAGGGGTAGCACCCACAGCCCCACAGTGAGTGGAAGACGAAGTCCTGAAGAGTGTACCTGCCTCGTTCAAGAAACAAGCTGGCCTGGTATTACAACGGATGAAACAGAATCCTAACATGACTTGGAATGATAAAGGCGAACTCCTGGTACAGAATCGGGTGGTCACCGGGACCCACATGACGGATTTAGTGAATGATCTGATACGTAAACGCAGGTCGCACACGGATCCTCGAGGATTGGAGGTCTTCGCTCAAGGTTGAAAGACATGCATGTACCACAGGAATTGGCGGGGAACCCCCAGCGCTGGGCCTTCATGCAGCGTGACTCACCGAGTGGGCCACTACCTTCTTGGGAATCCAACTGGGAACCGGAGTCACCCCCCAAATCACCACCACCACAACGGGCACCTTCTTTTCAGACCTTTAAAAAACCATCCTCGATCAGGACACCCCACATCTCCAGAGCCGTGACACGTAGCAAGTCACCGCGACGAACACGACGCCGAACACAATCACCCAAGGCCTGGAACACCTATTAAAACCAACAGCAGCAGCAGGACAGCTCAGTCGCCATGTTTTACCTCACCCTACCCAGTAACAGTTCGCTGGATGTTTTTCCTGACAACACCTTGGCCAAGTACGTGACCCAGTTACCGCAACCGTTCCATTTACCTGGACGATGGGAATGTGGCCTCGTGGATATCCAATACCCTTACTCATGGTACAACGTGAGAGCCAATGAAGTCTGGTACGAGGTGACCTACGAAGGCAAAAACACCCGACTCACTCTCCCCGAAGGCCAATACGATACTCCCAAGGAGTTCGTGGGTGGGCTGACAAGACTGTTGCATTATAAGGCTCTACGGGAGGTCACGAATACTTCAAAACCCATCAAATCCTTTCCCTTCAAGAATCACGTGGACTTCGATTACAATGCACAGCTTATCGTCACCGCCAATGCGAGTGTCGTATTGAGTCCTATCCTACAGCAAATGCTGGGTTTCGATCTACAGACGTTCGCTGGTCCCACCGAACACCATGGCGAGATGCCGATGGATATGAAGCCGAGTATGTACGGACTCTACGTCTACTCGGACGTAGTCGACAACCACATCGTGGGCGATATCAACACACCTCTGTTACGGGTGGTCCCCATTAAAAAGACGTATGGAGCTCAAATCACCCACAGTTTCACCCACATGCTCTACCTGCCCGTACGACAAACCGACATCAACACTATCACGGTGGATATAAGAGATGACACGGGCCGACCAGTGGCATTCGAACGAGGAAAAGTGGTGCTGACACTTCATTTTCGACAAGCACGTGCTCCCCACTTTGCATGATGAAATTACCTTACGAGTGCGATGCACGCAGCTATATGGACTATTATGCCCAACAGGCCGGGGTTGGCTTTCCGGTTTTTAGTGGTGCGCGCATGCAACGAGGACATGGACTGGGGAACATACTCGGCTGCATCGTCAAAACGTTCCCACCTTTGGTGACGCGTGGGGTGAAAGCAATCGGCAAACAAGCGGTACGCAGTGGACTGCAAGTGGCCGGTGATGTCTTGGGGGGTACGGCACCCAAAGAAGCCTTGAAACGGCGGGCCAAAGAAGCGGGAGGCGTCTTGGTGGCCAAAGCACAACGCACCGTAGGGAATAAAAGAGCTGCCCCACAGAGACCACGCACCAGTCGACGACCGACCCAGCGACGACGCACATCGAAGAAGAAAAAGGATATCTTTTCTTAAAACATGTCCTTGATCCACGCCGAGTCCTGCCCCTCCACCAACAGTGAATTTGATTTGTGGACCGTGCCGCCCACACAGACCAGTGCCGAACAAGGATTATGGGTGGAGCATCTCCCGCTCTCCAGCATCAACGAAACCGGGCCCATCGAGTCCACCATCAGTAATGCGGATACG
Organism: Hanleya hanleyi; assembly: GCA_036873755.1. Classification (NCBI taxonomy): domain Eukaryota; kingdom Metazoa; phylum Mollusca; class Polyplacophora; order Lepidopleurida; family Hanleyidae; genus Hanleya; species Hanleya hanleyi. Next base: position 36,966 of record JAVTVY010004656.1, read on the forward strand.
GCCTATCTGGATTTAGCCCATACATACTTTTATGTGAAAGCCAAGGTGGTCAATGGGGATGTCTCCAGAATCTTCCAAGCTGCAACGGTGGGCCCATCTTCCAAGCTGCAACGGTGGGCCCGACGAATCTCTGGCTACACTCGATGTTTCAACAGGTGGATGTTTTCCTCGGCGACAAACTCATCAGTGACTCCACCAACACGTACCCCTATCGAGCCTACATCGAAACACTGACGTCGTATGGCCGAGAGGCTAAAAAATCTCAGCTGACAGCCGCTTTATTCTACCAGGACACACCCGAGCACATGGACACGGTGGACAATGTGGGATATAACAAACGGAAGACTTTCACTGCGAACGGTGCTTCGGTGGATCTCATGGGTCGACTACATGCAGACATGTTCATGCAAGATCGGTACTTCTTGAACAAGATCCCCATCAAAATCCGACTGATACGGGCGCCTCCGACCTTCGCCTTGATGGCCACCAACGTAGAGGGGCATGCAGCTGACTATAAGATTGTTATCCAAGAGGCAGTCCTGTATGTCCGAAAAGTGAAACGGAATCCAGCCGTTCAATTGGGACAAATGAAAGCCTTGGAAACAAAACCAGCCCAGTACCCTATCCGATGTGTACAAACCAAAGTGTTCTCTGTGCCTGCTGGAAATATGGGCGCCAACAAAGAAAACCTGTTCCTGGGGGAACTACCCAAGCGATTGATCCTGGCCTGTGTGGAAAATACCAGTTTCAGCAGAGCCTACCCAGAGAATCCGTTTGACTTCAAACATTTCGGCATCAATTTTGTGGCCCTGCATGTGGATGGACAACAGGTCCCAGCCACGGCCTTAATACCGAACTTTGCGCGCAGGAATTTCATTCGAGCTTATCAGAGCCTGTTTACAGCCACCGGTCAAATCAACCAGGACGAAGGGAATTTCAGCAGTCGGGAGGACTACG